>MKEJ01077892.1:0-10875 GCA_001753735.1 Embelia ribes
CCCCCGAACGCTTTGATAGCCACCTGTTGGTCATGTGACTAAGCCTTCATTGACTACCACCTCCTGGTGACATGTTCAATGGAAATTAATGCATAACAATGGCAACATATGCCCCCGATGCTTTGATCGCCACCTGCTGGTGACGCGACCAAGCCTTCATTGACCACTACCTTCTGGTAACATGATCAATGGAAATCAACGTATATCACATCACATCCTGCGCCCATAATAACTAATGCCTTTGGGTTTATCGAGGGTAACTCATGCCACCGTCTATCCTAATTCAGAGCTGTCAGGCGCTCGCTCCGTATGGTATCTGACTCAGAGCTATCAGACATTCGTATAATATCACCATCTTCCCGGCCATATTCTGACTCAAAGTTGTTAGGCGCTCTCCCCTAAGGGCATACAACCTAACTCAGAGTTGTCAGCTACCCCTGCATATTTGAATATTTTGCGTATATATATCTCCACCACATATTTGTATATATATATATATCTATAACCCCGCATATATATAATCAACTTAACCACAACTCCACTACTCTGTAATACTGTACCATGGATATGCCTATGCTTTCCTACAGAAATGCCACTGATGTCACCGAAATGCCACAGCTATCTCAGAAACATTTCCACTGACACCGATACACCGCCATAGACACCGATACTCTACCATAGCTATGCCAACAATGCCATAGCTACGTCGACATATATGTATATGTATATATACTTCGACACATATATGTAAATATATTCTTATAACTCTGCCAAGCAGATAAATCAATATTGCTACCAGTACTTATAAGCAACCACATATATACGCTATCAACTTTTTTGTATACAGAAATGGCTAACTAATGACATGCCATATATGTCAATATACATACAGAATTTCATATTTATATCATTATTTTGAATCAACCTGTACTTCATACTCATCCCGAAAACGTATAAAATGCCCCTTCTGCCAATTTTCGACAAGTCTTGTCTATTAGTACTCAAATGCCACTTCTAGTGAAAACTAGATGATAAAAATTATACCACAATGTAGAGAATGCAATGGCGAGTAGAAAAGATATATATCTTGAGGACAAACAACTAACGAAACGAGATGAAATCACCCCCGAAGCCTCTTAAACTCAACTCCCAAAACGAACTATTTATGAGTCTCGGATCATCTAGAACCTAAATATAGAAATGATCCACGAGATGTAAACAATAAAAAAATTTAATTTATTTTGACAATACAATTCGGTACTCATCCTGAGGACAAATCAACTAGAAAAGGAGAAAGAGAAACTTATGTTAAAATATTCTCTTCCTGTCGTAAATTCTAAGAATGCTATTATTTTTTGAAGATGATAGCCCGAGTTAGATGATATCAAGCCTCCTCTCTTTTCTTCTCCCCTCTCTCTCCTTATTCCCCATTTCAAAATAATAGAAGAAAATGGGGAGAGAATGTGTTATAAAAGCCAAAAAGTACCGGTACACCAATGTACCGGTATACCACTTTATGTGTCGATACTCTGGTCAGAACATAATTTTCTTACTAACGAAAGTACTTACAAAGCGAAAATTTTACCCGAAAATTTTTGGGAAATTATAGGAAATAGATGGTCTGGTGATGAATTTTTCTTTTGAGCAAGTAACACACTTGGAATCATCCAGCTTTCTAAGATTTTCAATATTGAGACCTGGGTGGCCAAGTCTATGATGTCGTAGAGTATAATTCATTGACTTGAGATCTTCATTGTATATCGTATTGTATGATTTAATACACTTTATTTCGGTAAAATATATCCCTAATTCGTACAATTAAGTCTATCAATATGCAACTTTGTACCGCCAGATAGCATCATATTTGTTATTCTGGATCCTTCAATTAAAGTAATGGAACAAGATATTTCATTGACATGTGCTTCTAAATTCTTCATAGTAGTGCAATACTTTTTCTTACGCAGCAAAGTATGAGTCGTTGCGCTGTCAACCAAACATATGTTATCATCCTCATCCGTTAATATGTTGGTGCAATCATGCTTCTCTATAAACAATAACAATCATTTTATTAAAAGTTGATATATTACAGAGTAGTCAACTTTATTTAAATACATGTGACTACATCACAAGGAGGAAATATACATAAAGTACTTATTCAATATGAAGATTGCCGTTTTCAGCCAAGAAATCCGAAACATCAAGATATGTATTCCCATGATCAATATCAATATTTCCGAGACCCTGATAATCATCAAATATGGGAGCAGTATTTTATTACATTCCTATATAACATTCGACAAAATTTGTCTCAACATTCTTTTTCTCATTTCTGATCGAGTTCTAATACTACTCCACCAAGTGTTTTGCTGTACGACACGAACTTTTTCAGTGCCCAACTGATCCGTAGTGATAGCATATATCATTTCTAGGGTTTTGGGGCCCATTACCAGGTTTGAGAAGCTTCTAAATGCTCTTCCCTTTATTATCAATACGCTGGTAAGGGGCGACATTTTTCTGCTAATCAGAGGCCTGACCTCCATGATTGCGGCGGTTTCGACCTCGTTAGTGTCCTTGCCACAGGTATTCTGATTCCTCCGTTCACGACCGTTATGTCACCGTATTCACTTATGGAAATGCGGCAAAGCCGGTTGAGCGAAAATTATGATTATAAATTAACACTTGGTTATTCTGTTCAACTTTAGAAAATTGATCGATCAATTTAGGGAGTATTTTAAAATTTCCCTCCCTGTACTGTTGTGTGAGAAGTAAATCAGACATATGAAAAATTATCAGTGTTTTTTCCAACATGTCATTTTCACTTAATTCTTGACCACAAACTTTTCGTATTACAATAATACGGAAAACTTGATCACTGTATTCTGCAACAGTTGCAAAATTTTGAAATTTGATATTTCACAATTTATATAAAGCAGTTAGCAAAATAATATTTTTTCTGTGATTAAAATTTTCTTTTAGATTTTCCATAACTTTATAGGATTCATAACATTTAGGTACTCATATTTTAGATTTTCGTTTATATGATGCCATATAATAATAAGTGTTTTCGCCTTTTACTTGAACTGTTGATATGTTATCTACTTCAATGGTTTTTTCAAGAGATTGAGCTTACAAGTGAAACTAAACATGAACGGTCTAGGAACATAAATTATCCCTATTATTTTTTAAAATCTCAAAAACTCGTTTAGTAATATTTTTCATTTTTCTTAAAAGAAAATGTAACTTTTATAAGTTTGAGGGTAATAAAGAAAATAGTAATAATAAAAGGGATTAAAGTATAATAATACTAAAAAGCTAAAGGCTATGTTAGTAAATAACTTTTTATAAAAGCTTAAAGTTTGACTTTTTAAGAAAACCGAGAGTATCGGCAAAGTGGCAGCGAAGCGAAACTGTATCGGTATTTATATCAAATATTTAACAGAGTTGATAAAAATATTTTAATTTGGGTAGAGCCTCGTGCTGATAACGTGTTGTAAAATTATCTTATAACACAATATAAGAAATAACATAAAATTAATAACGAGACGATAATTACGTGGTTCAACATCAAGCTTAATTTTAAAGTTAAACTTGAACTTAATCCACATGAGAACTGGTATGTGTTTATTTTATATATGAAAATTTAGAGTACAATGAGATATGATATTTTGAGCACACTCTTATTTTTATTTTTTTCTATCTTTTTTCTCTCTGCCTTTTCTTAACCCCCTTTTTTTTTGGCGTACTTACGAATAGCACTGAGACTCTTTTTGTAGGCAAAAAGGCCGACGTGGGGCAATTGAAAATAAAATGATGGGACTATAGTTGCATCAATTCTTGCATCACATATAGCATTTTCATTTTATAATTGGGTCCCACGCTTGCATGAGCCACAATAACATTCAATTATTTATAACATGATACATGATTTTTTATATCTTTACTCTTTAATAATAGTATATTAGGTTGAAAAAATACATAATGATATAGTTGTTTTGTAAGAGATTCAAGTTAATAATTTATTTTCTAAATGTTTGATGGATAAATAATAAGTGATAATTATAGATTAAAAAACCAAATTATTCGTGAACAACTTCGCACTGTGTTGGGATTCATAAATGAATCTAATGGTAAAACAAAGCCTTTTAGATAAATGAACAGAGCATGGCATGCCTTCCAAATAAATAGGACTCAATCACAGTACAAGATTTTCTTTTCTTGCAATGTAAGGAATTTTTTGTATGTAATTATTATATTTTGACAAAAAAAAAAATTACTATAAATTGAGAATAATTTACAATGACTAATTTTAATTGAAAAATAATTAAAAATACATATAGCAAGATATCCTCAACTTGTAATAATTTGTTTTGAAACTAAAGTAATTCTTGTACATTTGTTACTCAAATTGCTTTACTTCACATAAAAATCGCTTCGATGGCTGAAATGACTTGTTGAAAAACTCAAAATGTGGGGATGTGGTTCCTTATTTTAGTTTCAGATTTTCTTTGATAATGTATGATAATTCGAAGTAAAACTGAATAACAAAAGAAGTTTTTATTACTCAAACGAATAACTTTGATTACAACTTTTGAATGATTTTCAAGTTCCGATATGACTTCGATCTACTTTACTGTTACTGATAAGACTAAATTATGCATACTTTTAGATAAAACCCGTGTTGGGAATATGTTTGCTGATGCCCTTTGTGACTGTTCTTTTTGCTTTTTATAGAGCCAATTGAGTAACTGTTTTCAACTACTCTTTTGATTGTGGACCGCACAATCTAATTCATTTCTTAATTGTTTTGGGGTTGTTGCTTTGGCTGTGACATGTGCCTCACTCTGTCCATTTGTTTTCACGTGTTGGCATTGATGTTAACACGTTATTGATCCATTACCAGTATATTCATACAGGTGACTAAATTAATCATATGTAATATTAACACATATTGTTAAGTGATGTGATCAATTAAAATTCCCTTAAAATTATTAATAAATCTTTTATTACATTTATTTGATTTGAAACTGATAAATAATATCAGATCAATTAATATTTTTATTTTAGACTTTCATTAATTAATTAATCATTTTAATAGACTTCATTAATTAAAAGATAGTGTCAACAGCATTACAAGAAAAAAAATTTATATTGAGAAATCAGCTAGTTCATTTACTACCTTAAGAATATCCTTCTATTCTAAATGCAGTACGCAGATTTTATTATTATTATTATTATTATTTCTTTGTTTACTTTTTTAAAGTTTGGTAGTACGCAGATTTGGTGTACCTTATATCAGAGTTTAGCACGTAAATTGTTTCTTTTCACTCTTTGCCCCCTTATTTCTTCTAATTATTCAGAAGAACCCTGAGTTTGCATTATATTCAATATGGTCCTCTAAATTTTATTCATCCATCTGATCGAACTTTTAATTTTCCAAATTCAGAAAAGAGGATGATGTAATCCACTATTCTCAGCCTCGTTTGATGTTACCCCCAATTCTGTCAAAAACCAAAAATACTTCCAAAAATCAAACATCAAGATGTTATCTCTACCAAAAGAAAACAATTTTGAAAATATTAAACATATATTTATAAAGTATAAATTACCTATAATCATCTCATTTTAACTTAAAATATATTGACAATTTAATTAATATCTACAGAAAATTTAATAGATATCCCAATATCATAAAACATATGCACCATACAGAATTATTGGTAGTGAGTTATAATCAGTTGGCTTGTCTTCTGAAGTCATAATAGAGAGAAAGAAATTAAGGTTGAAAATTGTGAGCTTAAATCTAAGTAATGAATGTTAAAAGTTGCATAAGTTTTTTTGTCAAATAAAATTATATCAAAGTTTTTCAATATTAATGAAATTGATGAACACATAGAATACATATACTATGTTGACCATTTTTATCTTTTGAATGTTTCTTTGATAATACAATGACTAGTAAAATAACATTACGTATATGATTAATTGTATGAAGATATTTAATAAGAGAATTAAAAATAGATATCTTTAACGTTAATTCAACTAAAGCTAACCCCTACTAACAGTGTATCCAGATTTCAGTATCTAAATTTAAATATCTATTATTTTGCATACTGTAAACAATAATTTTTTTCCATCACAGTATCTATTATAAGTATATATAATTTTAATAAAATAGACTTTTATAAATCTAGTAACATTAAAATTAGACTTGTATAAATCTAATAAAAAAATAGTAGTAACGAATTAGTTCCTAATTTTCTTTTAAAAACAAATCAGTCATGATTATGCGATGAGTGATTAACTTTTACAAATGAAATTGATATCAAAAGTAGTGCATCCGATTCATAATAACAAATGACTTCTCAAATTTGCAACAAAATTTACACAATTGGACGTCTCATAACATTCTTTAATTATAAATTCAACAAAATGATAGCAACAAAAAAATACTTCATAAATAAAAATATAGAAAGCTAATATTAGTATAATTCCGACTAAATAAACTCTAAAATTGGTAAATGAATTGCAAAGATTTCAGAAATGCAAAATAAAGAGAAAATTTTAAATAAATTATGGGCAAATATTATAACATATCCATAGTCTTTTTCATCATAAATTAGTATTGCAAATATGAGATTAGGGCTCTCAATTCTATCCCACATAAAACATCGAGAGAGAGAGTCGGGACATGTAATCCCAGAGAAATAAACATATCGATGCGTAGAGAGAAAAAAGAAAATAAGCAGAATGAAATTAATATAACTTGATATTGGTTTTATTAAATGGGGGTATTTCAAGAATTACAAAAGTTAGTAAGAAAAATTTTTTGTCTAAAAATTATTTAGATACCCTTGCATCTTGTACTACAGTAGGATTCTAAATATGGATACTGAAATTTCTCAAAATCTAAAATACATACTCATACTCTAACAATAGATACTATGATGGAGCGGATTTTTGGGCTATAATATCTAATTGAGTATCTATTAGTGAAATAGATACCCATTTAAATATTTTGCTCGAAATGCTCTTAAGCTCTCCAATTATTTTACCGAGAAAGAATGGAAAGGAAAATATTTTAGAGGAAAATAGATTTTTCAGAATGTCATTTCGCTGAATACTTTAGAAGAAAATAGATTTTTCAGAATATTTTAGAGGAAAATAAATTATTTTACTTCCCTATGTTATGTTTGACACACACAAAAAAAAACTTTTTCCTGATTATGGATTGGTTTGGTTGGATTTTTAAAGGAAAAAAATAAAAAAATTTCAGAAAGTTGAATGCATATAGTTAAAATTTCTATTTATTTGTACCAACTTTCTACATAAAATCCGATTTAAAATTTGAGTAGCCAAAAGTTTTTAAACAAAAATAGCAGAAAAGATGGAATTTAAAACTGCAAAAAAATGAAAAAAATGAAAATTTCCTATTTATGATGAAGTTAATTTGTAGCCCTATAGATTTCTCTCAAGAACTAAAACCCCTTGTATGGTTTTTATATAATTCAAATGGACTCATGTGTGCCAAAGGGGCTACAGCCCTTCCATTCTTTGAATTTTCTATAGCAATCGTATAATAAATTTTTATTATTTTTGATTTTATAATTTCAACCATGTGTCCTCCCGGAAACATATACTAACATTTTCTTATGTAAGTAAGGCCTAGTGAAAATAATTGATTGATGCTATTGAAATATTACCTGAACTTGTGAAAGAATTACATAGACATTTTGACATAGGTAGTAAATGAAGGATGAGAATATTCCGGGTCTATTTACATATTTATTATTACTAGCAGGGGTAGATGTGGTTTGCACGTAATTTATAAATTTATTCTCTTCATATTTTTTAATTGTTACTTAAAATTTGTTTTTCTATTACTTTTAAATATCCATTTAGAGGACCAACAAAGCATTAATTATTTCTTTTTCTTATTTTATTCCTATTAATTTATTAGAGTGAAATGTTTTGATTATTTAATGAAGGGTAGTAAAGTAAAATATTATTTTTTTTCTCTACAATTGAGGCCAATTAATGATTTTCTTAACTCATCTGTTCTAACTTAAAGTGATAATTAAAAAATAATAGAGGGAGTACCGAGTACTATTTAACAAAATATTGCATCAAAAACTAAATTTATTTGAAATACTTTTTAATAAAAATAGAAGTGTTTTAATTATCATTTATCAAAATTTTAGGTATGTATTATATATAAATTTTGATGTGTTTCATGAATTCGTGGCACTAATTTGTACTCTTGAGAATTAATATGATATTTAAATTTTTATTAAGTTTGATAGATATGTGAGCAATTGTAAGGTACAATTACTTAAGTTTTGATAATTTTATTTTAAATTTCTTAAGTTTTATTTTTATGATAATTATCAATTTAAATATTTAAAAATAGAGTATTTTCTCTTAACAAATAATATGGAAATTAAAATTAATTAATTTATAATTTTGGATATGATAATTTGTATTACAAAGAAATAAGATGAAAGACAAACTTGAAATAAAAGTCCATGAAATATTTGGTGGAGTTGATATTTTTTTATAGAACAGCTAGATTATGAAGGATAGGGTTATGGTAAAGGTCATGTTTGGTGCAAACTGCTTTAAAGCTGGTTTGCATTTTACTGCTCAACTATTATGCAAATATTTTCGTCATTTAATTATAAGAATTGTAGAAGTTCTACTCTTGTCGCATCTAGTTTTTCCTTGCTTAGTTAAAGATTGTTTTTTTTCCCGAAAACCCTATAACCAAGCAAATCCTAAGGAGAATTATGGAATTGATGAAGTAGCTCAAGTTTTCATTTGTGTTGTGATAGTAGACTAGGATCTATGGGCATTCCCACCAGAAAAATTACAATTAAACCCTAAATTTTAATCCTATGCAATATACATGAAGGTCTAAGATTGAGATAAGAGTATGAAGAATGATCAAAGATATAATGTAGTTTGCTAATACGAGGAGATCACATTAGCAAATTCTCTATTTAAGAAGATTGAATATTATTAGATTCACTTACGAGAACTTGGGTTGAATTTAATCTCTTACAAATTTGATATGAGCCCATTTAGGGGGTAGCGGCGTGTATGACCTAACTACCGGAGGAACTTTTGATACGATTAACCCTTTTTTCATAATTGATTGAAGCTAGTAAATTGGGAGAAACAAATCCGAATAGAGGGACAAATATTTGCTGCTTGTAAGATGGATAGTAGCCATATGAAACTGTTGAGAAGTTGTTAATTCTTGTAAAGTTACCGTCGTACTAACGAGCCGGATCACTTTTTATTCTTCTATATTATTCTCTAACAATTTTTACTTTGTCTAGATTTGTAAAATCTAGATGATCAAAGCTTTTTATTGTCTTTATTTGAGGAACCCCTGCATGAGACCCTTTGTCCCAAGTGAAGAACTTGTATTTTATTATTTTTAAGATTGAATTTCATTTTATCCCATATCCTTTTAGTCTGGTTTCGGTTTGCTCCTACTTTTCCGTTTGTTTTAATTTATCCTCATCCCTTTTATTCCGTTAATCAATTTAACTTGGTAGCTAATAGCGTCAATTAATCTTTATCCATTTTTTTTTTTTTTACAATTTTACTCATTTTATTGAAATTTTCTTAATTTAATAGCTTCAAAAATTGAAAATAAATATTAATTGTGTTAACCTTTGTTTTCGAAATTAATAAGAAACCTTTGTTTTTGTTTTTTTTAATCATCATCATCATCGAAGCCTGAAAATCCCAATAGTCAATTGAGTAAACTATTGGATTAAATTGACTAACAGAATAAAAAACTAGGGGATAAATTCAACCATGTGAAACGATAGTAGGTAAACTGAGTCAAAGATTAAAAGAATATGGGGTAAATTGCAACTTACCCTATTTTCAAAACTACATCTCCACCACTACTTTTCCTTTTCTTTTTCTATCTTGTGCAGCTTAGTTGCTGGTTCAATTTCAGGTTGGAGGGAAACATTTTCTGCTATATCCTACATAAGCACTTTTTACCATAACTTTTTCTTGATTATACTGTTGGTGACCCTTAAATTGTGGATTTGTTTTCTTCATTCATGTATTTGTAATGCCAGGTGCAACCATAGGTGTAACATTCTTCAGTGCCAATATTAGCACGCATTCGTTGGATATGTAAGTTCTATATGTTTTACGTTTTGCGCCTTCTATAGTTGTCTATTCAACGGCTCTATTACAGTTTATATAACGTCTAGCGTTTTTGTTTTAACAGGTTGAAGCTCTGTAATCGGAAACTCGGGTGTGGTGTCTGTTTGTTTTGAGATATATCTAGTAGTGCCTACTTTGATGCATTTCTTGATACTACGGTTTGCACGTTTGCAATCCCTACTTCAAGCAAAAGTGATTGGGGATGCCGGACAGTAGTGCTAAGATTAGATAAATGGGTTTCGAAAAAAAATTAAATAAAAATAATTATTTAATTTCAGCTGTTGATTCTATAATCGCCAGCCTAGTGCTTGGCTGCTCCCAGATATGAAGAAAAAAACATTTTTTTGGGGTTTCAAGGATGTCACACTGGGTTCAAGTTTAGTTGAAGTATTTATGTTTGGTATCCACTATAATTATGGGTATCACTGCTAGGGTTCGGTTAGTTTTCCGATATTTCCTTTCAGATTTTCAAGCAAAGATGGAAAAGAAGAGAAAACGAAAAGAAAATGAATTGGGGAAGATAAATGTAACAAGGGGGCATGGATAGTAAAGTTTACGGTCCACTTGGGTTTGTTCGGTCGGAACTTCTTTATGCCAAAATAGCATATAATCTAAGTTTAAGTTAAGCAGTCAAATACTGCAAAATCTTGCAAAACTAAAACTTATAAGTTGTAACAAAACAAG
>MKEJ01077896.1:0-13107 GCA_001753735.1 Embelia ribes
TATATATATATTTATAAAATAATATGTAGGTATGTATGTATGTATGGGATCACGGTTCGTATCCTGGAAAATAGTCAGTTCACAATTGAACAATCAGTTCTCAACTTGGAAACAACTGGACCGTGAGCTTTCAAAATTTCCATGTGTGTGTGTATATATATATATATATATATATATATATATAATTTATTTGGCATTTGAATAATAGTTATTCCATGTTCTACCTTTTTAGTGTTTAAAGCCCTAATTTGATATTTCTACAAAATAGGGCCACAACCGGTTCGTTCCTGGAAACAGCCCCTCCGGAACAAGCTACTTACACAAGTAACCCAGACCCCTGGCTGTTTTTATGTATGTATATGTGTGTATATATGTATGCTTAGTGTAGGTTCAAAATCCTAACTTGATATTTTTACGGGTTAAGGCCACGCACGCTTTGTACTTTTGAACCAACCTCCTTGGAAATAGGCGTAAGAGTGCGTACATTAGACGCTATCCATACCTCTCAATACGGAACCTACTGGGTTTTCCACACACACACATATATATTTATGCATGCTTTGTGTAGGTTTGATTTCTTAACTATCATTGGCATAGTCACAGTTGCAGAATATTGTAGCTCATATTGAAGAACCCATGTGAAAACTATAATCCTCTTACTTCTTTGGGCATACACACCAATGCCCTTAAATGGCTACCTATCTTAAACGCTACATTAGGGCAGTCTACCAAGCTTCTCTAACCTGCCCTCAAAAATTAATTCAGAAATTGGGCCAAGATAAGACTCCCATCGGTGTAACTATACATTGTTGACCCCACTAATTAGGGGCAATTGCTACAGTGCTTCCCTTGAACTGGGGGATCACTGTTCAGCCTTAATCTAATCATATAACGATTTTAACATCTTTTCTCTATTCCCTGGCCACGAATAACTGCAGTAGGTTCCATTAGAGAGGAGGGGATGGAACACTATTGCACAATAGGGGAAAAAGAGAATTATAAAGGATTATTGAGGGGACAAAATCAGAGAAGAGAGGTGGGAGGTTGAAAAGGGATTTTGCAGATAGGAGGGAGGGTGGGTGGTTGGGGAAGGTGAAGGTTGTAGCAAGAGAGAGAAAGAGAGGATGACATAATATCATTTTAATAATTTTGGGGATTGTTTAGTGACACTTATGGGTGTTTTTTAAATTTCTAGTCTCTCTACACTTTGGAAAAGCTTGCTAAAAATTTAGGAGAGCAAATTTACGTATAGTGGTGAGTGGTGAGAATGCCCTTAGACTCGCTACCACTAGTGTGTCCGAACACTGTTTAATCCGCTGAAAAATAGTGGGATTGCTATTTTATTCACTTTGAACTAGGGGACTAATATTTATTCTCATTTATAATTTTAAGTTTAGGGGGTCTGTTGTGGACATTCTTCATATTCGACCTCTATTTTAGAGTTTTAGTTATAAAGATTGAAATTTAGAGGTCGAAAATAGGGTCAATTGTGGCAGCACCCTTAGAAATTTATTAGACTTCTACTTGTTAGGGTTTACCAGGTTCATATGTGAACTTGTTATAATGTAGGTTTTTGGCTAACTCTTAAAATGACTTTTGATACTAATATATTGAGCTCTTGGTATAAAAAATCACCCCGAAAATGAACCCATTAAAATGTGGGCTGTCGGATAATGGATAAAGATTTAATCCAACCCCCATCTGATGTTCCACATGATTGGTGGGGTTGCATATCCTTTTGGTATTTATAATATTTTTCTTTCTTTTAATATGGGATGCACTAAGGACGGAGGTACTGTGAATTGTGGCAGCGTCCTTAGAGATTTACAAGACTGCTTATTACAGATTTACCAGGATCATATGTAAATTTGTTATAATGAAGGTTTTGGCTTACTCTTAAAAAGACTTTTGGTACTTATGAATTGAGCTCTTGGTGTAACAAATCACCCTGAAAATGAATCCCCTAAAATGTGGGCTGTCGGATAATGGATAAGGATTTAATCCAACCCCCATCTGGCGTTCCACCTGATTGGTGGGGTTGCATATCCTTTTAGTATTCGCAATATTTTTCTTTCTTTTAATATGGGATGCTAAGTGTTTGCCTTTGTTGTGGAACTAAGGAGGGAGAATCGGTTGGTGAGGATTATCTTCGAGAGAGTTTTTTTTTGTGGTTAAGTTCTATCTATCTTGATTATTACTGGAATAGTCTTAGTAGCAGAATATCCTAACTCATATTGAAGCTTGTAATGTGAACAACTGGTCTCGTACCTATTATATATTTACTTGGTCCCTGCTTATTACAAACTACAAGGATTTTCTGCAAGTTTGTGGAATGAAGTATTTGCCTTATTCTTAAGAAGAAATTTGGATGCTTATGGTTTAATTTTTGGTCACAACTTTTCTATATCATATGGGCATGTTAAAGAGTTTACCTGTATTGGGGAATTAAGGACAATGATGGGATTAGTGGGAATCAACTGTTTAGAAGATTTTTACGGAATGACTAAAAGTCTGTCATGGGCTTGAAATCAAGTGGTGGAAATCAAGTGTTTATATATAATAATAGAATAACTGTATAATTGTTCCTATTAAGTTTCTTATCTCTTGAATTAGGTATAAATCATTGTGATTGACTTCAAAATCTGGGCTTTGACCATACCGTTATGCTTTAGTCCGTGTGAGAAGAAATTCTAGTGGTCTTCAAAGATTGAAAATGGGGTTATGTATTTTCTAAAATTTTGTTTATTCCTTCTTGAGGGTTCTTTTCTAGAGTCTTCGCCCAAAAATTTTGAGTTTCTAGAGCTGATGTATTCTAATGTACCAATTGTGAACGATGTACGATGGTTTTTTCACTGTTTAGTTGTTTCTTACATCTGCATGTTGTGTTATAATTTAGCTTCTTGTTTAATGTTCACTGTATAATCTTGTAGTTGTTTCCTTTCCCTATCTTTTTTTTATTCCTATGTTCTATTCCTGTAATTGATATCCCGACATTTAGCTATCATTATTCAACATTTTGTATGACATAGGTTTGGCTATGACCAATATGAAAGGGAGCAAGGTGGCAGGATTGGATATGCTGCTGAAAGGCCTCATGGTCGCTATGCTGGCCGTTCTGGTGGCCATCCAAGTAATTCATCTGTAGCTTCTATGCTTGCTTTAAGCATGATTTTCATCATGAACATTGTTTTCACTCGAATATTGAGACATTTTCCATATCCTGTGTCCTATATGAGCATGAGGGTCCCTGGTTTTCTAGTTGGATGAGTGTCAAATTGGTTACTAGATACGGATGAATGTTTTACTCTGTTCATGGCAGAGCTGATGGGGGGCCAGATGTTCTACATGTCTGATTTGGCTCCACGTTGCCACTCAACCGTGGCAGCAGTACTTTTTGTTAAATTTTAGAACTTAATTTTTATATGGGCCTTCTTTAGAACTTAATTTTTATATGGGCCTTCATTTTAACGAAGTGGTCATTAGGCTGCAGAAGTATTTTCTGAGCCTTGCGGTCTTTCATTGAGAAAAAAATGGAAATTGGCTGCTGGAGTATATGATAGTTTTTAACCTGCTTATACTTTTAAACATTTTATGGATATTTCAAACTTCAAATAGAAGTAAACAATTTGTAAGCAAAATGATTTTGACTATTTTTATTTGAAAGGTTATGATTTTGACTATTTCCGTTTATAATTTTAAAACTTTTTGACTCTTAATGCAGGCACTTATGGTACTACATTGTCTCCCTTTTCTGTTCTTTTTCTTCCCGATGTTTCGGGGATTAGATTTTCTAGGTTCAATACTTCTTATCACACATATATATATACTCATTGATGATTATTTGTGTTCCATTCAGACTGGGATTCAGGTCGTGGTGGTTACGATGTTTCCAATGTAGGAAATTCTCAGAGGTAATCATTTTAGATTGGTTATAGTCTTAATTAGGTTTTGCTTTTTGTTTCTGTTAGTTCTTGTCTAGGTGTAACTTATGCGAGATTGTAGGTACCTACGGATTTTTTAAATATCAACGTTGAACTTGTCTTATGCATGCAATAGTTTTATTTGCCATGATTACTAGATTAGGGTATCTCAGTAACTGGTTGTCTTGTGGTTATGGGTTGTCACAAATTTTAAACACCAAGAAATTAGCAATTGTGGTGGTAACCCGTGTGTCAACTGTAATCCGCTGTCTTAAATGTCTAGCACATCTTTGATACTATTCTCTGCAAGATGTTCTTTGCTGGTTGAATCACTTTTGAATAAGTCAAGTTGATAATTCTAAACCAGACAAACGAACAGATGAGATCAAGAAGAGAACTTTTTGCCGTATAGCTTCTTGTCTTGCCTGAGTTTGCACTTCTGTCCTGTACTCTGTGCTTTATTTTTGTATGCTATATGTGAATTTTGTTTCAATTGGTTGTGGAATTACCAAAAAATAATGTTGTTAAGTTTCAGTGGGTAGGCTTATAGCTTTAGCATGGTAAAAGTTACAGTATAACACTTTAAGCATCGTTTTACAGAGAAGGCTTGATGTCTTATAAACAATTCATTCAAGAGCTTGAAGATGACATCCTACCATCAGAGGCTGAGCGCAGGTATAATAACTGATGCCTTTTGGTTGTAGGCTATTGGATCTGGGTTGCTTGAGCAGATTTGTTGGGTATCATCTTCTTCGGGGTTATATTTTTGGTTTCATTGTTTTGTGGGACTGAAGTTTTTTCGATAACAGATATCAAGAATATAAGTCGGAGTATATATCTACCCAGAAACGAAATTTTTTTGATGCTCACAAAGATGAAGAATGGTATGTACTTTTTCCTTTCTTGCAGTTGTGCCCATTCATTCGGTCGTGTTTTCTTATGAAACCTTTTCTTTTGTGTAGGTTGAAAGATAAATATCATCCAACAAATCTGGTTACTGTCATAGAAAGGTGAGATACCTACACTAGACGATGTGTGGGGAATTTCAAGTTCACTTTTAAACTAAATAAGTGCTCACAATATCTTTTTCTGGTCGGCTTCTTACTTTTGTTTGTTGATAGTTAATTTTTTTTAAAGCGTGATTATTCTGATTATGATGGTGATATTCATACATGTGTTGCTCTCTTCCTAGGAGAAATGAACTCGCACAAAAAAACATGAAGGACTTTTTGCTTGATTTACAGAGTGGAACATTGGATCTGTAAGACCTATACCTCTACCCTGCTTGGTCCTGCCTTCTATTAACTTTGCTTTTAAACGAACTGATGTTTATGATAAATTACTTTTCCAGGGGTCCTGGACTTAATAATTCATTAAGCAAACCAGGACAGGCAAGTAATCAGAACTCTGAAGATGAAGCCGATGTTAATGGTAAAAGAAGACGAAATGGAAGGCCACAGGCTAACCTTTCAGCTGCGCCTAAAGCTCATCCAGTTAGCTCTGAACCCAGACGGATTCAAGTTGATGTTGAACAATCACAGGCCCTTGTAAGAAAACTCGACTCTGAAAAGGGAATTGATGACAACATATTATGTAGGTCCGACAATGATAGGGGTTCCAGGGATAAGTCACATGGTTCAAGTGGCCCAGTAGTTATTGTGCGGGGCTTAGCTTCTGTCAAAGGCCTTGAAGGGACCGAGCTATTGGATACTCTAATTACTTATCTTTGGCGCATTCATGGAGTTGATTACTATGGTTTGGTTGAAAGTAGTGAACCCAGGGGCCTCCGACACGTGAGGATGGACGGAAAGAGTTCTACTGGAACTAGTAATGGGGCTGAGTGGGAAAAGAAACTGGACACGCGTTGGCAAGAGAGGCTGAGAGGCCAGGATCCCTTGGAAGTGATGACAGCGAAGGAAAAGTTAGATTCAGCTGCTGTTGAAGCTTTAGACCCTTATGTACGGAAAATAAGGGATGAGAAATATGGCTGGAAGTATGGATGTGGAGCCAAGGGTTGCACAAAGCTTTTCCATGCTGCTGAGTTTGTCCATAAGCATTTAAAGCTGAAACATCCCGACCTTGTCATTGAGCTCACTTCCAAAGTGCGTGAAGATCTGTATTTCCAGAACTACATGGAGTAAGTATTGACTTCCAAAAGTAGATTGCTCCCTTTGTCTACGCTGTGCATATTATTCAAAGTTGCGTACATATGATTACAGTGATGCTGATGCACCTGGTGGGACTCCTGTTATGCAGCCTTCTATTCCGGTATGATTCCATGACTTTCATTTAAGACTGACCAAGGTAGATGTAGGCTAATGGCTTATTCCATTATGCTGGTTTACATTTGCATCTAGGAAGCAGATACTTAAAATCGCCCCCTTATAGGTGTTGGATTGATCCTTGTATAAATTGTACTTGTGTTGCGCATTATTGTTTTTTCTTTTGAACAAAATGAGACAAAGACACTGTGAGGAGCTCACTCCCTGGTCACTTGGACGCATTTTAAGTATAATACAGTGTAATATACATTGTCTGAGAACCAATACTAGAGGTAAGAGAATATAGATTTACTATTTCTTTTAAATTACCGATAGCTACACATTTTTAGCTTTTTACAAATAAAGGTATAATATAAATAAGTGTTAAGTGTTATGGAGATTGCTTGTTATTTATATGGCATCTGATTATTATAGTTGCTTTATATTTAGTCTCTTCTAAAATTGATATTGGTGGTGTTTAAAGTCCTAACTTGAATTTCTATTGGTTAGGGCCATGCACTCTCCATTTCGACTTGTGCGTTACGGGTTAGTCCCTTTGGAAACTACCACTCTAGAAACAGGGGTAAAGCATAAGACCCTCTCCAGATGTTGCAATTCAGAAGTTTTATACATTGCATTGTCCATAGATATATTCCACTTAGATAGTCAAGATTCCTTAATAACTGGTTATGTTCATCTTTTAAAGACTCTTGGTTAGCCCATGTCTGGCTTTAGAAATCTCTCTGAAGAAATTGCAAGGGTGAAACTCGTACATTAAATGGCTCGCCAATTGGTCGGTAAGGTGACGTGAGGACGTTAAAGGATCTTACCTGAATTATTGTTACGGCTTAAGTGGGTCCTTAATTCTTGTTGGTTTTGTTCGTCTTGTAAAGACTTGTGGTTAGCCTATGTCTGGCCTTAGGAAATCTATGGGAGTGGAAATGGTGAGGGTGATCTCTTATTGTACAATGGCCGAGGTCAGAAAGTTGACATGAGAATTAAAAGGTTCTATAAACTAATTATTGTTACGGTTTAAGTAGTCAAGACCTCTTAATTTGTTATTCGTTTTATTCATCTTGTAAAGACTCTTGGCTAGCCTATGTCTGGCCTTGGGAAATCTCCATGGGGGAAAATGAAGGAGTTAGTACTCAAGGAGAATGCTTAGATGATGTAGATATAAATAACAATGACAATTTAAGTTCTTCAAATTATAAGTTTATCAAAGTTGAGTTTATACCATGAAAACATAAAGGAAAGTTTATTTTGCTGATTAGAGAAAGTTCCAGCATCTAGTTTTGAAGTTTACTTGCGTTGCCATGTGCCATGTGCCAATGCTGAGTCAAGTTATACTGCAGCCATGGACTGATTATGTGGCATGGTTAGAGGATTTCTTGGTCCTACAAGAGAGAATAATTGGTCTGATTCTTAATACATTTGTAAAACTTTTCTGATATATAGGGAATGTTCGTCCTAAACAATGTGGCTTCTGGGATTGAGTACCACAAACAAGCTGTTATGGATCAACTCTTCCCACAACTCGGAAATGATACACAAGCAATCATGGCCAAGTGTTTGCTAAGTGATGACAATCGATTACGAATAGCTGCTGTTTGGACCATCATAAATCTAACCTTTCCAAGCAATCCAGGTGCATCAGAGAGGAAGCTAAAACTGCGGAATAATGGCATAACTTCTCAGTTAAAGAATATGGTCAATGACCCCTGTGTTGATGTTAAGGTTGTCACTAATCAGTTGTGCTGCATTTTGTTTTGTTAATCTTATTTCTGGTTTAAAAAACTGAAACACTGGTTGCTTGCGATTGGCAGAATGGTTTTCAAAATAGCTTTTAGAGAATCCCAGCTTTTTAATCTATGAAGAATTGTTTCAACTGGTTACACTTATATGTTTTTAAAATTCCAGTTCTATTAGACCTGAAACCATTGAAATAAAGAACAAAAATAGAAACTGAATTTCCAAGAATGATATCAACAATCCCTCAGTTTGTCGAGTCTTTTACCCTTTTTTTTAGAATTGTTGGCTGAAAATCTATTTGATGCTTTTGAATATTTTCAGCTTCGTGTTCGAACAGCACTGGGTCAAATTATGACATTTGGAGAAAGTTCGCTGTGATTATCTGTTATCATTCATCGGACTTGAGACAATATAAGAGATTTTGATGCTACTAAGAAAGGGATGTTTGTTGCTTCTACCTTTAATGCTAGGTGATTATTTTGTGGCAAGAGAATGCCTGGTTTCTTCAAAAACACCCTTTAGTTTTTAGCACGTCTGAAAAATAAGTGGAACAAACATGAAAGTAGCAGCAGCACTAAACCAGCACTGAGTTTATGAGTTTTCCCGTACCATTGTCACTACCTTTGGTGGAACTCGGCAACGTGTTATGCATCACTCAAAGGTCTGCGGTGGCATTTCTGGTCATACATCAGATGTCGGCATATTTACTTGTCAATCACAATGACAGAGGAAATGGGATTATCATCATTATTTATTTGTTTGAGAATATCTTATGAATGGATCTTTTTGTGAATATTACCAGAGATTGTATCTTGTATTTGTAAGGTGCAAACTGTAATATTGCTCCTTGCCTTGGGTAGCTTGTAACTAAGATTACCATTTTTATCACTTTTAAGTGGGAATATATATAGCATTAAAGTGTGAAGCCCAAGGAATGTTTTGCATGTACTCTGCAATTTAATATATGTTTCCAAAGTTGGTTTGTTAAAGTAGACATACATAGCGAACATATTCTTCCCTATCATTTAATTACGTTATATAGTTACTGTACAAAACACGTGTACGAAGTGAATGTTTTTTTTTTTTTTTTTTTTTTTTTTTTTTTTTTTGCGGGGGGGGGTTNNTGTGGTTTCTCTTTTCAAATTTACCCTCATGGAAAATTATGATGCAGTATTAATGGTGCAACAACAATGTGACTGATTTTGCTCTTTGTATGATATTACCTACCAACCCCCAACCCCGCCGTTTATTTTGTGTGTGCATTTTACTGGGATTACATTGGTTCTGCTGCTATTGCTTCTCATGCATGTTGGTTGTCTTGTTAATCGGCGAGAGCCATGGTGCTCAGTGACAGTTACTAAAAGTCAATGGACCAATGAAGTTCATTATCCCAGTGCACGTGAAAAAGTTACAACTGAATTCATGGTCGTCTGGGGTCCAAATATTTAGCACATTTAAGTTCAGAGGAAAATCTCTTGCCGGTGAATATTCATGAGGAGTTTCCTTAACAAATCCCTGCTCCGCATAAATGTTAATGTATAAGAATGAGAAAGTTGACAACTTGTGATATCGTAACAATTACAAGTCCATCACAATTCCAGAAATCGCTTCCTCAACAATCTTGAACACTGGGATGTCTAACCTGATACTAAGACATGCATTCTCGAAAAAATTTAAAATGAGGAACCACAAATCAATAACTTTAAACCCGAATTTCTAATTAAAGAATATACTATATACTATGTGTAAGGTAGTAGAAGCTACAAGTTTGTCATTGTTTAGACACCAGAATTATCAGGCATTACAACCATCATACTAAGGTGATAAGATTTGATGGTAGATAATTAAATACATTACTTAGATGTATAAAAATTTGTCCGTAAACCTATCCACGGAACATGAATGGCCAACGGAGCAAGATCGCATCTGGGAAAATTTGTCCGTAAACCTATCCAATCTTTTCTGTGTTTGTGTCATCAGAGGGCCATATCACGGTTTCCATCAGTCGCTCACGCATCAATTCCAAATTCTGCTCGGAGATCTCCTTATATATCTCACCATGGTCACATTTCTGCGGAGGGGCAAAAATGAAAGATATAATCAATTCACCATTGCCAACTGTTTTTGTCAACCAAATTATATAAGAATTGACTGTAGATACCTTCACCCATTTTCCGTAAAGGTGGAGCCGCGTTATCATCACTCTTTCAGCAAGATCTTGTTTTTCCTGAAATAGGCAAACTTAAAAGAATATATGAGCGGGAGCATAGGAAAGAAAAAGAGAAGGAAGGAGGAAATAGTTTTTCAATATGAGATTAGAGACTTAATTTCCCGCGAATTCCATAAATGTCCTCGATAACTACCTTGTTAAGAACACGAATAAAACGCTTTCCATCAGCGGGCTTGTTCGACACAACAAAGCTGCAAAGACAAGGAAATATGACAAAATTAATACTATCGGTATTAGGAGTATCAAAGATGCAGGACTTCAATTTAAAGATTGGTGAACCCTGTGGACTTGATCCATGGAAATTCAAATTTCTAAAATAGAAGAAACCCTAAACAAAATTCTAAAATCCAAATTTACCTAAAAGGCTAATCATGCTTGTGTGTATAGGGGTGAATATTGAACTCAGATTCACCACCACTACAAGTTTATCTTCCCAGCACAAATTCTGAAAGTTGCAGTTCATATTGAAGGATTCGAGTTTTAAGGAAAATTGTGTTCATGAACAATACTACCACTATAGTATCATTAAATGCTTCCAGATTTGTTCAATGCAATTAACAATAGGCTCGACTAAATGCAATCGATAGAATTATAAATGCTATGATAAATCATCAAAAGTTCTAAATTTTCGATCGCATACTTCATGGAAAGGATCTTGACGTGGCTTAAATCAGCGAGTCAAAAGCCCACTACAAAATCAAGCACGCATCACATGTCCGGACCAAAAAACCCAACATGGTAAGGTAATACTCGAGTTTTGAACAAGACCTTCCATGATATTTGGGACAATGATAATCTCCTAGGGATCCCCTATCCCAAAGTAAGTGAAATTTGGGATCTGAATGTCACGGTGAATTAGCAACTTGTGTGTCCTGTGCTTGAACTCTCATACAAACTACTATATTTATATATACATATATATATATGCACCGACAACCTAGTGTCCTGCATAGATTAGGCTCCACCGGCATTGATTTAGCAAGGACAATAACCCACTTACTTATAAAACCACGTATACTGCGTGGGATTCATCTCGTAAAGCTGGTTTAGAACGGTCCTCACGGCTTTGTATGTGAAGTAGTTCAATATTTGCTGCAAAAGCACATATTACAAGTCAAAAGCAATATCATTGCAGTTCAAAGCAAACTTGGCACGAGGATGATATCATAAGTATACAAATGCGAATAACTACGGGGAAAAGATTTTAATGACAAAGCAATCCTGCCTAAAATAATCAATATTTCAAAGATAATAAAAGGCCATAACTGAGGAAGTAACAAGTTGTCTTACTAGCAGTTCAGCCCTAGCAACCCGACCCCGAGATACAAAACAAGCATTAAGGATACCAAACAAACTGGAACACTTGCTAGGCCAATGATGCATCTTAGTACAGTACAATAGAAAAGCAAAACAAATTCAATGGTATATAGTTCTGTATCTTCTAAATGTCATCTATTCTAAATTTTAGAGACTGAAAAAAAAGGGAATGCTCCCAACATGTATTCAAGCACTGCTTGACCTCTAAAAAGTAGGGGTTTACTATAGCTTCCCTTAAATTAGGTGACTGTTATTCATCCCCAATACAATTTCATGTTTTGTATCTAGTGTGTGATACGTATCAGACTGCAACTATCCCTTCACAAAATTTTCAAATCCACACAGGTGTTTTACAGATAACAAGCCAACAAATACATAAAAACCTAAAGCAGCCAAGCTTCTAGCCGTAAATAATAGCAACATTGATTCATAAAAAAGGTAAAAAGGATTTTCTCACAGTTTTAACATCTTCAAAGTTGTCCTCATACTGGCCTGCCAGTTCATCAACAACAACTAGTCTCCGATTCTTTCGTGGGCTCCTCGAGCCCTTGGCCTTCACCAAAAGCCTCAGTTCATGCCCCGAATCGACGAAAGAGCTGGTCAAGGAAAACTGTTTCCGAAAACTCGAATTCCTCTTGTGTAAACTAGATGAAGGCAAAGCATCCAAACAAAGACATGGAGATGCGTGAGAGTCTACCACTAATGAACCCATCACAGATAAACTCCCCACCATATCTCAAACCACACTCTCCCAATAAACACAAATCAAGTTTTACCGTCAAGCAGAAAAAGAAAAAATAAAATAAAATTAGATTTTGGGAGAATGATAACTTAAAGAGCAAAGAAAGGTACTGTTTGTATACAAGGACCTTGAGGATTTATAATTTTAGTCAAAGATTCATGAGTTTGAGGAGTAATACAGAAATATGTTTTTTGGGGCTACGAAGAACTTTATATAAATTTTGTACATACCACTATTTAAATGCTAAAAATTAAAAGTGTAACAATACGAGTGTCATGAAAAATTTTGAAAAATTAGACTCTGTACCGGCGGTCAATATATAAAAGATTGCATATATTAAATTTGTAATAATTTAGATTCTATCGGACTTAAAAATGAGCCATCCGAGAACAATAATTATAGCAAAATTATATACCGTCAATATATAAAAATTAAATTTAATAGATTTGAGGGGGTTGAGTGTTGTTCACAACTTGTGAACACGAAACATAAATAGATTTGAGGTCGAAAACTCTCCACCCAAAAAGGACCCCATATTCGGCAAAGTATCTTTCTTCTTTTAACTAACATGAACAGTTTTTAATTTCCAAAAAAAAAAAAAAAAAGGTCCAATTGAGTGGTTTGTTTTGCCACGTGGCAGGATCTTACTAGGGGTTCATGAACGTGTGTAATTTGTCCAAGTCAAATAAATCGCCTAGATAGGAATTCAATTATTGTGACATCAAAATCAAATGAAATTTGGAAATTTTAGAATGATGAAAGCATGGAGCATGAGTTCTTTTTGTCTAAGGAAATTTTCATTTTACTACCCTCAATCCTTGGAATACAAAATACAAAGGTTTAATTTGGTATTGCTGGTATTGTTTAAAATCTACTTTTTAAATT
>MKEJ01077898.1:493-24149 GCA_001753735.1 Embelia ribes
TGATTTTTTAGTGAAAATGTTTCATGCTTCATAAAGTATATTTGATTGCATCTTCAATGTCGTAATTGACAATATAGGTTACGTGGTAAATAATAATACAATTTAACAATAAATTGCTGAGCACCAAATTAATGAGACGATATGCTTCATAAACTATTATATATTTTCTCTAATTTCAGATGTTTTCAACAACCGCACGTCTTTCCTGTTGTCATAAAACAATCGCAAAAGAGCAAAAAAGGAGATGTCATATAAAAAATGTAAATATATTAAAAAATAATATCTTAAAAAATTAAAACTAATTATATAAACACGATACATTTTATACAATCTGTGGGCTCAGCCGTTGTATATTTATAAAATTCAGTCGCGCATAGATTCTGAGTATATTTGACGCAGATTCATGGGGCCTACAACAAAATTTTTCACATTGGCTAAAAACTATTAATTTTCATAAATTGTACCAAAGATTTGCAAAAAGTCAAGTATAGAGTAACGAGTTACTTTTCAACATANNAATCCAATTATCCATAACCGAAAGTACATGCCATAGAATTTTCAACCATATTTACACTACCTTAAATATGTCCAAGAAAAGACCAAAACGTAAGATGAAAAATCAACTAGCTTTCAACCTATATACCAATGGTGCCTCTAAGGGAATTGGCCAAGACAAATAATTAATATGATAATCATCATGATTAATCAAAACTAATACTATTATTAAATATTAAGGTGACGTTTCTTTTGACTTTTTTACTTTATAATTGTATTCTACTTTTTTATTTTGGTGAAAGGATTCCATCTTCCAAAAAAATCGATAATGCAAAGCTTATATTACTAGAATAATAAGTTGTCATTAAATCAATGATACCTTCATCAAAGTAATAGTAGTGTCAAGTAGAAAAGTGAAAAATTATTGCACCTGTCTTTTCTAAGTTCTTCCACTTTTATGAGAGTGATTTTAGAAATAGTATTAATAATGCTTTTAAAAGACGTTTCTCTTTTTCATACTATTAATTACCAAAATAATCTCAATTTTTTTTACTACATTCCTCATACATACCTATTTTTGTCTTTTCATAATAAAAATATCAACTTTCTCAAATACCATAATACTTATCAAACTCAAACACCACAATACTTATCAAACTAAATGTTAGAATTTCTTTACAAAATATTAGGATTATATCCGCTTTTAAAATCAACTTTTAAAAAATATTCTAAGAAGCTAATTTTAAAAAACTTTAGCATTTCAAACTAGGCGTTAAATTTGTGTGTGTGTCGGGGTGAGTAGAGATTATAAAAAATGTAAATTCCTTTAGAATTTGGAAATTAGAGAAATATGATTTTTGCAAATATATATATGAGTCTATTACCATTGGGAAGTTCCCGCGTGTGATAATATAATTTAAGGAAGAAAATTGATATTGGAAATTCATAAATTCAAATATATGTGTTCGCATGAATAAGAATTGAAATTTAATTTAGGGCACAACTTCTTTAAGCTCAATTATATTAATCATGATGCAATGTAGAACTTTGGTGGTTGTTGATCTTATTTGTTTAACTATTTCTGATCTTGAATTGAAATTATTGCAATGATTTCGACAAGTTGATCCTAATAGTACATTTATAGAAATATTCTAAAACCAATAATTTCTAGAAAACCACAACAAGATATTTCCTAGAGTTCAAATTTATTATTTTAGAATACAAGTTGAATTTTTTTTTTTATTTTTGAAAGATTAAAGGTTGAAAACTTGTAAGAACAAAATTAAGTAACCACTAGTTTGTGTTGGTGATAAACCAAAACTTCGACGATGAGAGTTGGTTGAGTTGATAAGTACCGTTCAATTAATCATAAGAAAACTTAAGTTCGAGTTTCGTTGCTAAAAGTCTTTCCGGTGGGTGATCTGTAGTTACCATTGTAAATTCTTATAAAATTTGCGACAGGGAAGCTGAGATGGAATAACTTCTTCATTCCCTATATTTTTTATGCACAAAAAAAAACTCAAACTTCTAGTTGCAAAATATAAGAAACAATGAATTTAGGACAAAAACAAGTATTGTAGAACTACGTCATACTTCAAATCATATATATATAACATGAAAGGGGTATTTAGGAACCCTCGTGCCAAACAAAGTGAAATTTTTCATAAAGTAACTTTAAAGCGAATTTGCTCTCAATATAAGAAATTTTTTTTGCTGTATTTTGAGGGCAAAATTTTTTAAATTAAGAATAATTTCTTGCAACTAATATTAATTAAAAATATTGATAATAAATTATTATTAGTTTATAATAATTTATCCTATAGAGGCTACTTCCCTTTAAAACATGGGAGGACAGAGCCCCAACTAGACCAACCAACAAAAAAATATAATATAATGTACTCAAAATCAAAGAGTATCACCCCTTTATTTGGTCGGGTCCTTTCAGACAATGGTAAGACTAGGTTACTATTGCATAAAAAGAACATGGTGGGGAAAAGATTTGGTATTAGACTTTTAAGTTCCATTAAAAAGAAAAAAAATGCATAAAAAGAACGTGGTGGGGAAAAGCTTTGGTATTAGACTTTTAAGTTCTATATATTAAAAAAAAAAAAAAAAAAAAAAAATTTTTTTATAAAAATTTTAGTTATGTTGAGATTTCTATATAAATTGAAAAAATAAACACACTGATGAAACTTATTTCTTATTTGTTTGGGGAAATGAAAGACACCCGTCGGGTTATTGGGTAACCCATGGACCCGGAATAGTACAAAAGCCCAGTCCAGTAGCATCCATCATCAGGTCATCTCGCTAGGGTACATCTCTCTCTCTCTCTCTCCGTCTCTCCCCCAGCCCTCATCTCTCTCTCTCTCTCTCTCTCTCTCCGATTAGATTTTATCTTCTCAGGTAATCCGTTACTGCAGCTCAAAGATAAAATCACTGCTTATTAATACATGTATCTATGGATATGATTTCTAATTACATGCATATACACCTAGTTCTAGGGTTTTATTTATTTTTATGTAATTTTATGTGTGGTTTGTGTTAATCTGTGTCTATGCATATGATTTCTGATTACGTACATATACACCTAGTTATATCTCTCGAGCTACCTTTTTCTTTTTCTTTTTCTAGTTTTTTGTTTATTTAATTATATGTGTGGTTTGTGTTAATCTGAATATTATGGGTTTGTATGGTTACAGTTTTTGCTTAAAAGCTTGGAGTAGTTTTTTTCAGATAAAAGGTTGGTGTATTCCGCTTAAAACTTCTAGCTTGTTTAGGTTGAAACAGCCAAAAAAACTCAGCTTACAAGTTGAATTGTCAATTACACTTAAAAGCTGAAAAAACTTGAGATTAAAAGCTGCGACCAAACAAATACACATGTCTGTCCTTTTGTGGGTTGATGACTATATTTCCATTAATGTTATTTTGATTTTCTTTCTAAATTTTTTGTTGGTTACAAAGAAAGCAACTTTGGCTGTGTGTGTATTATCTGAATGAGCCAAATTTGATTATTTCTATAGGAATTTGCATCTATTTACTATATCTGCTCAAGCTTTAGCTTGAATCAGTAGAAATAGCTTACGGACTGTTTGTGTACAAGTATATAGATACACCTAGTTATAGCTTATGAGCTACCTTTTTATTTTATTTTTTTACCTTTTTATGTGATTGTATGTGTGGTTTGTGTTAATCTGAACATTATGTCTGTCTTCTTGTGGTTTGATGAGTATTTTTCGATAATATTATTGTGATTTTGTTTCAAAAATTTTGTTGGAAACAAGGAAAGCAACTTTGATTATGTGGGTATGGTCTAAGCAAGCTGAATTTGATTATTTCTATAGGGATTTACATCTATTTACTAGATGTGCTCGAGTTCTAGCTCGAATCATTAGAAATAGCTTACTGGCTGTTTAAGCCTCTGCGCGAAAGGCTCTCAAGCTTCCTGCAAGTGGAAGTGTGGATTTTGTTAGTCGCAGTATTATGATCCTGTATTTTATTTGTTTTCGATGGTGCCTAATACATGTATGCATGCGTAAGGGTTTTCATTACATATAGATAAGGAAACAGATACACCTAGTTATAGCTCACAAGGTAACCGTTTTATTTATTTTCATTTTTTTTTTGTGTGTGTGTAATTGTATGTGTGGTTTCTGTTTGTTAGAATATTATGTCTGGCTTCTTGTGGTTTGATGACTATTTTTAGTTAAATGTTATATTGATTTTCTTTCAATTTTTTTTTAAAAAATTGGTGTCTTTGATTGTGTGTGTATTGTCTAAACGAGCTGAATTTGATTATTTGGATTACTAAACGAGTTTGAGACCTAGCTTGAATCAGTAGATATAGTTCGCGAGCTGTTGTGCTTTGCTGCACCAATAGCTCTCAAGCTGTTGTGTTAATTTTTTCATTGTGCAAGTGTATGCGTGGTCTTTGTTAATTGTAGTGTTATGTTTCAAGTGATACGTGTATGTATCCGCACTAGTTTCCACTGTATATATAAACTGTATATATAAACTGTATACTTATTTCCTCGAAATAGAGTCTAGAAAAGCTGAATTTAATCATTTCAAAAAGAAATTGCCCCGATTTACTAAATGAGTTAGAACCCTAGCTTGGGTTAGTGTGTGCGGTTTTTTGTAAATGAGAATATTTCGAATCTGTCTTTTTTTCCATTGGCTTCTCTACCAAATAGAACATTTGAAGAATCTGTTTTTGTTATCTTTGTTTCAATCAACTTCCAAAATTCTTGCTGGAACCTAAGAAATTAACTTGGTAGAGGTTTCTTTTTGGGAAACAATCTGCTGAACGCATTTCTTCTTGTGTTTCTATATACAAAATCGAAACATAGGTGCCAGATACATAACTAATCACTATTTCAGTCTTTTGTGTTGTTTTCCTGAATTTTCTGGTTTTGTTTGTGTAGGTGTTTGCTAGCTAACATGTGCTGTTTTCTCTATTTAATTGATGCAGGTTGTTTAATCTCGACGAAGAACATGACTAAGAAGAATCCTCGAGTGTTCATGGATGTGTCTATTGATGGCAGTCCTGTTGAAAGGATGATTTTTGAGGTATTGTAATGTTGTCTGTAAATTTACTATTGCATAAAGTCGTGTTGTTTCGACTTGCGAAAGTTTGCCGCCTTGCAGGAAAGTCTCAATCCTTGTTTAAAATTTCTTCATTTGTTGCTGTTTTCTTTTTGTCCCACTTTTATGCCTTCAAAAATTTATTGCACCTCAGTGATTTATATTTTGCCTTCCAGCTTTTCTCTGATGTGGCTCCCTATACTGCAGAAAACTTCCGTGCACTCTGTACAGGTACGTCTCTTTTGAGTTGAAATCATCTACCACAAGAGTCAGCCTTTTCGTATACTTACTGTCATTATTTTGTCTGATATCTACATCCCATTGTTAATTTGTTGCAATTCATTAGTTTACATTTCTTTTTCCAATATTTTTCCTATCTCTACTATCAGTTGCATTTTCTTCCCGTGTTGTTAGTTTTGTTATTTTGATAAAATTTAAGAACCAGAGAAAGTGTTTGTGAATTGGCTGGCAGTGAATCGATATGTTATCCGTGGATTTATATATTAACCCTACAGCTTATTCGTCAATCCTTTGTGATTTATTGTATTTTTGTGTCTTCGTTTCTGGATGCACGTGCAAATATCTATTTGACTATTGTATTATCTTTCTTTGGCTCAGCATCGAAGTGCCTATTACATAAAGAGTTTTATCATATTTATAACGAAAAGAAAAAACTCACTAAAACTAGGGTTCCATGCTTACATTAGATATTTGATGAAGCGTAGTTTTTGATAATTCTTGTCTGAGCCATTTTGTTTGCTACCTCATTGTTTCAACTTGTGATATTCTTCTCTCTTTGGTTGCGCAGGGGAGAAGGGAATCAGTTCTAGGACAGGAAGACCTCTTCACTACAAAGGATCTTTTTTCCATCACATTGTAAAAGGTTCAATGGCTCAGGTTTGTCCTTTGCTCTCCACACACCAATCAATTGGGAGAAGATGAAATATTTTTAACTACCCAATGTGCTTGGTTTGTTAAGTATGAGTTTGAAGTTCTCTCATCTTTTGGTCAGCTATCCTTGTTTATGCTGTAGGATACAGGGCTGGTGGTCACCACTGGTTTTCTTGTGATGTAGTTTTAAGGTTGTACTTGGTTGTTTATCCTCAAAAGTTTGCCAGAATTTAGCATACCATTTATTTTAACTTTTTGTATTTTGTAATTATGTTTACAAACAATTTTACTAACTCGTATTGTTGACATGCTGCAGGGTGGGGATTTTTATAAAAGAGATGGTATGTATTCCTTGTCACTTGTTAATGTTTTTACCTTTTTTTGGTCTCTATTAAGTAGTTAATGCAAGTTCTTTTTCACTCCCTTTCTTTTGGCACTAACTTGTGGTGTTTGGGTGATTCTGCCAGTCTTCTATTTCTTGTATTCGTGACTAGACAAACTGGACTGAAATTTTTTAATCGGCCATACTTGTATACTTGTTCGCATTTTTCTTTCTTGACCTTGATAAACTCGATCTAATTGCCTTTCAAACTTTACTACATTCTTATAAATTCTTTACCTTTGGCTACAAAGTTGGGAAGCATTTACTATATGATTTTAACAAAATAGATTTAGTGATTCAAAAGTTTGGTTTAATGCGTCTTTTTTATGTATAATAATAACATTCTAACTCGATTAAAGGAAAAAGAAACATTTTATTCCAATGTCATTGTGAACATCCCTCAAAGGCAAGTTATGCTTGTGCACTCCGGCTTTGCCATCCAAGGAAAGAGAAACATGTTTTTCTTACATCGTTGATATTTTTGACTTTTATGTAACTTCACCTGTATATGCACTTGCAATTGTTGGTTTATTTTACAAACTTTGTGACTATCAATTGTTTATTTTGTAAATAAGTGCATATCAATAATTGGTTGAAATTAGGCTAATGTATTGAAATCATTTTGGTTCATCTTCAATATGACATTTATCATCGGTCAGCTGGTTGTGGGATGCAAATGAAGAGCAAAGTTTATACTTCATAATGAAAGTATTGAATGTGATCTTTATGATTTGATGGGTCTGCTTGTTTCATACATAAACATACGCGCACACATATATGTATGCATGTATGTATGTATATAAACTGATATATATGTGTATATGTATAATTTTTTGGTTGATACATGGTTTTTGTTTGAGTGTCTGAGTGATAGGTGCTGTGTCGACGAACTGGATTGACAAGGTGCTCATATTCTCTTGTTATAAAAACTTGCAGGAACTTATGGAGAGAGCATATACGGTGAGAAGTTTCCAGGTGAATACAATTGCATTGCTTTATTTTTTCTACTTTTTTGTCGTTTTTGGTTTGCCTGGATACTCTCAATAAGAGATATTGTTTCCGAAATTTCTATTGAAGGCTAAACAGGCATACTCTCAAATATGAGATATGGTTTGCCTGGATACTCACAAATAAGTGATTCATACTGTCCTTACAAAGGACTAAACAGGCATACTCGTGTACATCTTTATTCATTCCTCATTGCCCCTTATAGATCTTACTATCAAATGACTCCTTTGACCCTAACATTCAGTCTTAACTCCACTTAGTTTGACAATATTCCTGTTTGCTGTCTTTGAATGGTTTGTGCGCAGAGATTATGCTTACTTGTTTGTGAACATTTTTTGAGAATATAGTATTTCACGTTAACTTGTTTGGTAACAGTTATAAGAATATGGTATATCATGCTGTTGCATCATGCGTTGTGCATTTAGTGCGTGCTCATTTTTTTACTATTTACTTAGTTATGCCTTTCTTCAATTAGTTATTGATATAGCATCTACATTGTCAAATATGGTACACATTTATTAAACTTCATAATTGTTATGTCGGCTTAAAAGTATCTTGTTCCTGCTATAGCCTCAACCCTTGAGATAGGGAACATGTTTCCCAAGTTTTCATCCAAATTTCCTCAGTTATCGGGGAAGCAAAATGAAATGTTTCTGAAATTATAAATTTACTTCAAATTATGTTTTGCCGAGGATGGGTTAGGGATGGTGATTTGGACTTCGAAGTTGTTTTTAGCTGTTCCATTGGAGTATAGTCTGTTGCAACCGAGACACAGATTGCCTCTTTTGATTTGTATGGTTGGTGATTTTACTATGTATGTACTTGTCCACTTATATAAAGTGGGAAAATGATATCTACAAGGATCTACTTTCTATGAAATCTATGAGATGTAGGCTTTAATTCATGTTCTGAATTTTGCGGCAGGCCATCTCTAACTTATTTTGAAACATTTTCATTACTTATAACTGTATGACCTATAGGTTTGTGATGTTGTACTTAACTTTTTTTTTTTTTGATTTACACTACTTAAATCCAGGAATACTAGGTTTATTAAGTGGGGTTCAATTATTCTGAGTATCCGCTCAATTTCTGACTAGGTGGTTTACAAGTTTTATTAACTCTTGATCTCTGGATGTAAACAGGCTGTGAAAGATGATAAATATTGCTTATGCATCATTTTTGTCATCTTTCCTGAAGCAAGTGGCAGCGACAGTTTTCTTCTTGCTGTCAACTGTAGCCCTCTTGTCATCACCCGTCCACCATTACCATTGCCAAATCATTAATAACATTGTAATGGTGTTCTCTGAAAGTGGATTGATTATGTTGAAAGTGAAGTACAACCTCCAGTCAGAAAAAGATGACATCTTTTAATGTTTGCCAAATCTTTTAAATGAAGAGTAACAAAATTTAGTGGCAATATCTTATATGTTTGATTGCAATGATGTATAACTTCTGTTGTTCGATTAATTATTATCTTGTTGTTTCAATTTTTTAAGGAGTAATCTAGGAACATTATAACTTCCCTGCTTATGATTGTGCCTTTATTTAGTGTGCGAGAATTAAGAAGTTTCTAACAAGGTTGATGTGTTTAACACAAGTTCTGATCAAACTCTTGACACTTAATATGAGACTCCTGGCATGTCTCGACTTTCTTAAGCTTTCTTCTTTAATTTAATTAGGAACACCGTACAATCTTCTGAGTTCAGACATATAACTGACATTTACTGAAATTTTTAACTTTCACTTTTAATTTAGTTCGGAGTTGTACTCACTTCAGGGTTCAGACATACTCCTGACATGTCCTTTTTTTTTATTAACTTATGTTTTTTAATTTCATAAAGAATTGCGCTTCAGAGTTCAGACATATCGCGGTTGGTTGTACTGATATGCTTTATGGTTTGATTGAATGTGCGTCATGATATCATTTTTAATTTGATTGGAGTTCTAGATGCCATTTAGATATTTACATGGTTGGATGTATTGCTTGCACGCTTATTTTTTATTACAAGTTTGAAGATAAGGACTTTGTCCTGGTAACAGAAGAAGACAATATGGTTCTGTACAATTAAAATCCCTTCAAACTTTAATGCTTTTAAGATATTGTAAAGCATTAAAATTTAATTTCTTTATGAGTAAGTTGTCGAATATGGTCGTTAGGATCTCTTATTTTACATTTTTCTAATTTGTTGATCGTGTAATTTGGACCTTGGAGAATTGTGATTGTGAATTGTTGTCGCTGTGTAATTGATAGATGGTTAATTGATGGAATTACGTATGCAGTCGCTATCCTAGTTTCTTTCTAGGAGAAAGCATCAAATATATAAGGGTTTTCACATCTTATCTGATCTTTTATTGTACTTATTATATTATATTAAAAAACAAGACTGTAATTTGATTGTTATGAAAAAAATTCAAAATCTTTGTGGACAGAACCATATCATTAGTTCCCACCCAAGTTTAGAATAAAGTAGGAGATTTTACAATTATAAAAATTTTCGAGGATTGCACCCATTCCGTTTTGTAATATCTCCCTCCACACTTCTTATGTTGTGGGAGTGTTTTTGTTGGCTTTATTTGCTTTTAGTATGTCTTAGTTGGATTGAAGTATTACATTCATCCGTCTTACATGTTGAGTCGTAATTGTGCCATATTTCAGATGAGTTGCCATCCAAAATGAAGCATGATGACCGTGGTCTTCTGTCGATGGCAATAGCTGATCGTGAAACACGTGGTTCTTTGTTCACGATCACTTTTAAGCCATTGCATCATCTTGACAGGTTTGTTTTACTGCAATATTGTTCAAATGTATCTGGCTTGCCAGGTGAATTGCTTCTAATATGGTATTCTAGTCTTTTCCCTTCATTTTTTGTATGGGACTTGAAAATAATATACGTTCTGTGGTGGTTTCTTTATTATGGCATTGCTTAACAGGAAGAATATTGTATTCGGAAAACTTGTGAAAGGGCACGAAGTACTTAAGAAAATTGAAAATGCGCGCGATGGTGATGAGTGGACTCCTGCTGTAACGGTTAAGATCATCAATTGTGGTGAATATTCCGAAGGTAAGCCGAGAACAATAGAGCTGTTGTTTCACTCGTTTCTTCTTTCTTTTCGGTTGCTTATGCCAAAAGAAGAAGAAAACTTGTTGGTTTTAGTCACCTAGTTGATATTGGATGATGAGCATGGCTAAAAGTTATTTTGTGGAATGTTCGTCTCTTAAGATCGTTATCGCTTTATGTGCTTGCTAACACAAGTTTGTATTGTTAACTTAATCGCTTCCATTTGCAGCCAAAAAAGAATCGCATAAATCAAAAAATAGTAAGGAGGCTTCTTTGGAGGATAATAGCCTTGAGTCCCGGAAAAGAGGAAAGCATAAGAAGACTTCTAGGGACAGGAGAAAGAAGAGAAGAAAATATTACTCATCAGAGTCAGAAAGTTCCTCAGATAGCGAGACTGAATCGTCTGAATCTGATTCTGATTCAAGTATATCATCATCATCGTCATCATCTGACTTTAGTTCTTCAAGTGACTATAGGCGAAAGAAGAGAAAGAGATCTTCTAGAAGAAACAAGTATAAACGCGGGAAAAGGAGAGATAAACGAAGAGACCGAAAGCGAAGGAGGCGTGACAAGAGAGCAAAGCACAAATTAAAAAGGTTTTGAACAATTTATGCATCTCTTTCTCAAAGTTGCTTTTTCTCCTTTCCTGGATCCTTTATGGAAACTTATGATCTCATATTTAACTATACTTATTCAGCTAGTAGCCTAGGAGAACTTGAAGATGCATATAGATGCAGACTTAAAGCATTCTCCACATCTTTTCTTTAGTTTGTCAGAGCGTATGTGTTTTGAAGTTGTTTCATACATCTACTCTAAAACTTTATAAAATGTGTGAACTGAGGGGAGGTTTCTTAACTGAGATAATGAAGCATGCAAAGATTGCAAGTTTACGCCAGAAATTCAGGTTACTAGCAGTTCAAGTTGTTAACATAAAAAGGCAGCCAGGAGAAATAAAGAGATCAAAGCTCAAATTTAGGAGCCAAGTTTAGATGGGAATAAAGTAAATGATTTTAACTTCTGAAAGATGAGAAGAGATTCTGGTAATTATAAAATAAGAGATAATGAATACTTAAAATATTAGCAATGTAATTGTTGGAGTCGTAGAAAAAGGTGGTTCGGGAGAATATTTATAATGGAACTAAATAACCTTGTGCAGATTATATTTTTCAATTGGGTAAATTATGAAGAAAACAATGCAATATCTGTTGGGAAATTTTGTTGTCTTTTTTACTTCAAAGAGCTGTTGTCTTTAATGGATGGGCAAGTTTACGAGATATCATAAAAACTACCTAGATGGTTTAAATGACTTGAAATTATATGCTATTAGAATTAGTGTCAACCAAAGCTACAAGTCAAAAAAATTAAAGAGAGTTGGAGAAAGTTTTTGCAATCTGTTAGTGAATTCATACAAGGAGCATGATGAATGGTCTTAAGAAGAGGAGCTTTAACATTTAAGGAGTATTGGGATTGGGCATGTCCAGGATAAGTATCCACCGTGAGCTGGTTGAGGAGGAAAATTGAATTGTGACTCTTCAATTGGACCATATTCATAAAGCCAAATGCTACAGTGTGAAAAATTTCTAGTAAATATGCATAAGGATTAAGATCACTTCCAATTAGTCTGAAATGGTGGTGCTGGTCCCAGGAATGATGAAAGCCCCATTGCAGGCTATGAAATCTTGACTTTCAAAGAAAAGACGAAGTTATGGTTGAAAAGTTTGGAGTCATTGACTTGGAAAAAGCATATGGCTTCTTGCCAAGATACATTGTAGAATGGGTTGTTGAAAATAAAGAAGCATGTTACTATGTTAGGGTGAAATGAGGATGATAAATGCATTGTGTCATATCAAATGCACTTTTGTTTGTATTTAGATACTGCACAATTAAAAAAATATATATAGATATTGCTGTTGTTGTATTGTTATTTCCTGTTTTTTTTGTACTATCATTTTGTGCTAATTCTTTTCTTGTTTTACCTCGGCAATGTTTGGAAGTGTCTGTAGCGAAAGTGGAAGTAGTGAGGACAATGGTGTAGCTGATATTAATGGGAAAGGTGAACATCATAAACACCCAGCTCAGATAAATGGTATGATACCTTAACATGTTATGATTTTCTTTTGTTTCTGAACATCTACATTACTTAATTTCCTTGGTGAACCATGCATATTTGCTTGTATGCATTGAAAGGCAATCTTGGTTATGTATGATTGTGGTTGTAGTTTGTTGGCAATGCTGCTTTGGTTTTTCATTCACATACTTTAAGGAATTTAGTAGGAATTCAGTGCTGTTCTGCATCAGCTATCAAATATTCACTGAAAATTTTTTGAGTGTTGCAGTCCAGCGAATATCTTAAAGTATGTAACAGTTAATTTCCTGAACAGCAAAATGAGTCCCTGTAATGTTGCGGGGCTCACTTTAGATTCCATTTGGTGAGAAGATGTATCTGCTTTATGAACAGAGTCAAGTAGATAAAAGCCTAACAACCGAAAGAATGCAGATAAGTAGAATATTAACGGCCCACTTTTCAATTGTAATTGTTCCTCATTTTCATTTTTTCCCCTAATATGCTTTGTTGTAATCTCATTTTGGTCATGAACATGAGAAATGTGCAATTACTAGCTTGCTAATATATGCATAGAATAGTGGAGTTTTGTTACAATTATCTATTGGTGCTAAGCCTTTTGACTACTAATTTTCTGTTGAGGTATAACACCAATTTTCGGTATCTTTCCTGATCTGACCTTGGTCTGTTTCTGTTGACTTTTAGAAGCTGGAGTTGAGTCCTTTTCATCCAGAGAAGCAGTGGCTTCTGTTCGTAATCAAGACAGAGAGGGTGTTGAAAGGGAAGAGGGTGAATATCCAAGGGAAAATGGAGAGCAGCTAAACAATGGAGTAAAACTGAAAACCAGTGCTGATGGAAGTGCTTACAGGCCTGATGTATTGGATGATCACCCTGGAAAATCTAGGTTAATTTTTTATTCTTCTAGCACTTATCTTGTTTCTTTTTGATTCATTTGCGTATTGAATTTCATTAAACCCTTGTTGGCAGGAGCCGGAGCATTACTCCTAAAAGAGCCACAAGCAAAAGTGTGAGCATTAGTCCAAGGAGGAGTTTGAGCAGGAGCTTGAGCCCTAGGCGAAGCCCGAGTCCTAATGTTGCTAACGTCCCTGGAGTCCAGCCAAAAACCAGGAGTGTTAGCCAAAGCCCTGCAGGAAGTGGTAGCATAAGTCCAGTGAGAAGAGTTGGCACAAGTCCTGTGAGGGGAAAGATAGGAAGAAGTGCCAGTGGGAGTCCCACAATATCTCCCCCTCTCATCAGGAGAAGTCTTAGCCGAAGCCCACCAAGAACTTCATCAAGGAAGTCATCTCGTAAATCAGTGAGCACAAGCCCGATAACAGCAGCAAGACGAAGTACTAGCAGAAGCCCCATTCGATCAGCTGGCAGAAGTATCAGCAGAAGCCCTGTTAGATCTTCTCTCAGAAGCGCAAGTAGAAGCCCTGTGAGAGTTGTGATAAGAAGTGTTAGCAGAAGCGCTGTTAGATCCTCTCGCAGAAGCGTAAGTAGAAGCCCAATTAGATCCTCTCGCAGAAGCGCAAGTAGAAGCCCAATTAGATCTTCTCGCAGAAGCATTAGTAGAAGCCCTGTTAGATCTTCTAGAAAAAGTGTGAGCAGAAGCTCAGGTAGGGCCCCTTCAAGGAGAAGCATAAGTCCGAGTCCAGTAAGGGGGCCAACAAGGAATAACAACCTTCGCAGCCATTCACGAAGCCCTGTTGGATCTCCTGGTTCTTTTCGTGAAAGGAGCTTATCAAGAAGTCGGTCCCCAGATGGGTCACCCAAGCGCATTAGAAGGGGTCGGGGTTTTAGTGATCGATACTCTTACGCACGAAGATACAGATCCCCAACACCAGATCGCTCTCCTGTGCGGTCTTATCGTTATAGCAGAAGTGATCGTGACAGGTGATTTACAAACCCATCTTTCTATTTCTTTAGCTGATTTCATTTAAAGGTTATCATATATAGATACGTAATTTTTTCTTTGTGAGATAACTTTGAAATTGGGTTATCTACGTTGTTAGGTATAGCCGGCGATCCCCACCTAGGCGTTATCGGAGCCCACCCAGACGCAGAAGTCCTCCAAGGTCTGTAATATTGCTGCTTATTAACTTTTCATGCATACTTCCTGTTTCATGTTGGTGAAATTACTCTTTGTAGTGCAACTTTGCTTTTCAATCTAGAGAGATTATGTGAAAATACTTGCAAACTTGTCTACGCCTAGTGTGGAATCTGAAATTTTCGGTGAAGCAGATGACTAGGATTTGACCATGTCCTCCAGACATGTTAAAGCTTGAGGTCTTTGTATGACATAGGCTCATATGAACAATCATTTTCCTGTAAGCATGTGTAGTTTAGAATCGCAATACCAAGTAGTTTAGAATCGAAACACCTACAATCATAATGTTGTTTATATATATTATATAGCATTCTCCTATAATCATGTATCCTAGTTTCTGTTGTTATGGGACTGATGAACCATCCATAGAGTTACCGGTTTTAGACTGCTATAAGTGATTTGATATGCTTGTTTTTCATTCTTAATCTCATGCACCGAGTGACTCACAACTTAGCTGTTCATGCTCCACTTTATCACTACCAACGTAATGAGGTTGGATTGGGAATCTTGAATCCCATTCTACAATAGGAGTTAGAGGTCTTTACATGTCATAGTTAAGAAATGCTCAACTAACACGGTCATTTGTACTTGGGAAGAGGTCTCCAAATATGTAAGATAAGCCTTGTGCTCATCGCTGGTTTGCCTGTCCGACTTGGCTTTTCTTGGCTTGAGTTGCTTGATATTGCTAAAATTTCTCTTAATAACCCGTGAATTGGAGGTCCCTCTTCAAGGCTAGTGTCATCTGTATTGAGCATTTAGTTGTAGTTCCGTTGGAATCATGTGGACGCTGTATGCACATTCTTTTGATCTACCTTGGAGTTCGATCATCTCAATACCATCCAATCAATGGATATGCCTGCATGAATTAGTTCATATAAGCAACTCTTTGTGGTTATATGTATAGTGCTGCGTATGAGTCCGTTGGGATAACTTGTATTATTCTGAAACAAATGTGTGTATTATTTATATTTTAGAGAAAGCTTGGAGGGTTTTTCTGTGTAACGGACTTAATTTTGGTGAGGATTAAATTGTTGTTAAAGAAAAGTAGGGAGAGCTTAGTGAAAATAACAAAGGGGTAACTGCTCACTTGGACAATTCAAGGGAGGTTTATGCCATTGTTTGGAACTTCAACATTAGCTGTAGTCCTAAAGATACAAGAGCACAGCACTGTTGAGGGGAAGCGATACTGAGAATGATCTGCTCTTTTCTTTATCTAGTTTAGCCTATTTTTCATCGCACTTCAATTCCTGTTATTTTCATCAATTTAGTTGTAATAATCTGAAAATTGCCCCCACAACAGTACTTCAATTAATCTAAGTTGCTGGTTGATTCTCACCTATTAATCACAAAAATGCGTAATTAATCCTTAATGGGATCTTGACATTCTGTTATTTGAACTTTGATTATTTGTTCAATTATTTATTACTGTCATTGGATGACATTGTAATATTTTTCTTCGCTATTTTTGACAATATTGTGCCATGGCTTTTGCTTGGGATTAATGATGCAATGTTGGTCTTTCTCAACGAACCCTTTTATGATACACTCTTAAATTGCTCCATGTGATCTCGATGTTTCTCAAAGTTACGATTATCGAGTTCGGAGTCCCCCTCGCCTCCCCTTCTCCCCTCCTTTTCTATTTGTCATGTTCCGGTGAGGCAGAGGTTTAACTTTTAGAACATGTTTATGCAGATACAGGAGCAGGAGAAGCAGGACGCGGAGTCCTGTATCCCGGAGCCCAGTTCGCTATCGTGGCAGACGCTACAGTCGCAGTCCTGTTCGCAGCCCTTCTCCAGTTGCTGCCCGTGTTGAGAGGCGGAGATCACTTTCTCATTCATCAGCATCAAGGTCTTCGCGTGACTCCCCACCTCTGAAACGGGCCACTTATGTTTCAAGATCAAAGTCATTATCCAGATCTTCATCTGGGAGTCCACCTGCAAAGAAGGGCTTGGTGTCCTATGACGATGGTACTCCCGATTCGGGGGAGAGGTAGAATTCATATTTATGATCGGAGGCTCATGTTATAGATGTGCTTTTGAGAATAATTTTTATACTGTGCTGGAGGAGATTAATGTATTGAAGTCCTATGATATGGTTTCCCTTTGCAACGCTTGGTGTGTTTCGAATGGTGTCGCTGAATAATGAGGGTATTTTGATTTAGATTTACTATAGTATGGTCGTAGTTGTGATGCGTGTTGTCATAGACAGAGATGTTCGTCGTAGTTGTTTATGCATATGGTTGTGTCAGGAATGGGGATTATGATTTTAGACATTTATTCAACCTTTCTTACTGGCTTGTGTTTTTTCTCAAGATAAAATTGCTTCTATTGTTGTCTTCTGCATGTTACGAAACTTGAGTGGTATGGAAATAGTTTGAACATGGTTTCCCATGCGCTTCCTGAAATATCATGAACTTGTTGGTTCCTTTACATTGTCAGCAATTGGGTGGGTTTTTTACCTTTATTATTAAGACAAATTATAGAGCTTTTAGCTTGTTTATGGGAACATTTGCCAGATTCTTTAGCCTACCGTATTGGATATTGAGATTCTAGTTTCCAAAGGTGATTACAAAAGAATATGATAAAACCATCTAAATCAAAAAGTAATTAGAGAACTTAATTAAGGCTGAGTGAAGGTGGGATAGGAGTGATAAGCATGCTTTAAAGTTTTCATATTTATCTAGACTTCTCGTTGTCTATTCTCTCATAGTTTTTGTGTAGAAATCAAGGAAGCTTTAATTCCAAGAAATTTTTCGATTGAACATTGGCGTTTGTTACGTTCGAAGAAGGTTCTTAAGGCCGCGTCACGGTGGAAAAAGAACAATTTGTTACTGGTTTGATCTGTAGCTCATTGTGTCAAAACATTGCTACGATTTGTTTGGTTCCAGCATAAAAATAAAACGAGCTAGCATATTTATGTCAAAAACAAAAAATAAAAAATTGGATGATTCCAACATAAATTTATATATGACTAAATATTAAGTAATCTCAATTTAAAAATCCTATAACCAATGGCAATCTCTTAAGCAAAAAACTTAGATAAGCTTACGCTTAGAACCCGCCACCAAACTAACATCAATACCTAGCAAAATGATATACAAGGACCTATTAAAATCCCCTTATTCACCTCGCTTTATTCTCACTTTACTAGTTACTAACATCTTCAGGATCATCAATATTCTCAATACTGATGGAGAAATCCAAGATAGGTTCTCACTGGTGGTCGATCTATTATTCTAATACTATAACACAATAAAGGTGAAGATAAAAAAAAATAATAATAGAGTAAGCTTGCGGCATCTTTTGTGCATTCCATATGGCTCTACAAGAAAACTTCCCTCGACCGTCTTCTCTTGTTAGTACTATCATCTTGGATCTCACTACTGCTATGGCCCTTGGGATCACCAAGCGGCGTAAGAGGTGGGAACAAAGGCACTGATCGCAGTTGGACGTTATGGGCGCCTCCCGAGCTTGTTGACGAGCTGGAAACTTGAGGACTGGATGCGGGAGTAGGAAAAGATTTTTCACTAGAAGAGAGAGATTTCACTTCACAGAGGGGGGTATACCCGTCCAATACTGCGTGATTGTCATCTTCGTATCTGAAATAAAGGCTTACATCAAGTTCATCTGTTTGCATTGGCTCGTTCCCAGGCTGAATCTGAGTGAACTGCAAGTCCGAAAATGGTAAATAGCCGCTTGAAGGAATACGACTGGAGGGACAGTTGAACACGCTATTTTGATCAAAAGAATTGGGAAATCCATTTTCTGGTGATAACGAATCTGCCATATCTGAATTCTGTAAACCAAACCTTTTAGGAACATATCCACCTTCGGAATAATTTCTTGATTTCGGCAATGAGAGGCTGTTTTCGAAATTCCGATAATTTTGTGGAAACTTTCCATTTGGCTGATAGGAGTCGAGATTGGATGCAGGCGACCGAAGGCTGAATCGTAAAAGTACAAGCAAATTAATCAGATAAGTGAGTGGAAAAGCATATTTAGCAGCTAAAACAATTCAAAAGCTCCAGATTGATGCCATGTTTGAACAAGATTTCGGTTTAAGAAAATGTAATAGAAAAATATAATGCCCTTGTATGTGCACCATTTTGTTTTCCACGATAAACTTGCCTTTTAGAATGCACATCCGAAGGATTTCGTTATATATATATATATATATATATATATATTCCCCCCTCTTGGAGACAAATCCTTACACAACAATAGTACAAGGGAGCTTACTATTGGGACTGGCATGGTGGTGTTGGAGATGATAAACTGTAAAGTTTAGACAGCTCAGTTTGAGATAAAACATCTTCGGTTGCTGCCTTTTCCAGCTTCTCATCAAACTCGATTCCAGATGATTGACGAATTGATCCTTTACTCAACATATCTGTTCGCTTCCTATAATCTGTAATAAGGAAATTATAGTTTTTTGGAAAATTATCCGATGACAAAAATAAGGAAACAAAGCTCAAGTCTAATATACCATACAAATAACATACTTTTAAGAATTTCACGAATGTATTTAACTTTCTGTTCCTGACTAAAATGGCATGAATGCTAAGGAATTGGGAAACAGTACCTCCTTTTTTCCCGTAGACGTTTTCACATTCGTCACAACCGCATCCATTTGTGCATCCAGATTTGGACTTTGAGATGCAGAAAATTGGCCAAGTAAGAACACAGAAAAGACGTAATTACTAAAGCAATAAAGGGCGAGCAAAAAACCTGATAACACTCGCAATATTTCTTCTGACATCTTGTCTTCTTGCAGTTACACCCTCGTTTCTGCCTTCTGGAGGATGGAATCGAATCAATACCATCGGCCTTCAGAAAATAACAAAAGGATGTTAGTATCTTTCTAATATCGATAACACTAGTAAGGATATTTAAGTACATCATCAGTGTCTGAAGAAATATAAGGGGCTCAAATGCATTTACTTCTTTTGGGGCAAATGCAAGTGGATTCCGATTTTCAATCAGTTCCCGAGATGCTTGAACTGTATCCTCGTAATCAAGTGTATTATAGCAATCTTGGCAACCACAAGCTTTAGTACAATAGAATCCCGAAGCAAAACATTCACAGTACCTGCGGGAGAATAAGTGGATGTGAATATGTGATCTCAAGAGGAACATAATACAATTTTAAACCGGTATTTCTTAGTCCCTTACAGTTTCAGACATCGAGTCTTCTTGCAATGGCAGCATTTACTGTCATCATCATCGGAAGCCTTCTTCCTGGAGAACTTGATCAAAGACATTGACTCAGCCAGAATCAATAATTAAAATAATAATAATAATAATAATAACAGATAGAAGAAAGAAACCTTTAGACTCAGATTTTACTTTACGAAATGAGAACTTGAAGGCATAAAAAAAAAGCCGTGCCTGCTCTTTTGGGGGCTTGATTGGTACAAGTTTGCAGCAGCATCAGTATCAAGATACTGAGAAACATAATTTATTTTATTGCATGGATCTGTCTGATATCGGATTTGGTTTAACAAAGCGGGATCATATGGACGTATAGCGATTTGGGAAGCATGAAGAGCCGAAAAAGATGGTCTCACCGGAGCCTACATTTCTTAAAATTAAGGTAAAACAAATAAGAAAACATAGAAGAAGCCTTTATTGGAATAGAACATAAGGACACTTTACTTGAAGGGAAGTAGCATTTCTTAACAAAAAGCAAGTGCTAAGTAGATAAATTACAGTTTTGGGGCTAATTTTGTTATGATCCTAGAAACTCATGATTACTCGTCCAATAACAACAATAATTTGTATCCTGTACAGAATAAAGTTAATTTCATGTGTACAACATCCATTGGTTTTCCTTTCTCATTCTTCACTCTTAACTCTCTCACGTACTATTTTGCACTTCAAAGAGCTCGAAGCAAAAGGCTTAACAGCCCTTTGTATATTTGCTAAAAGGCATAATCCCTTAGTGTTATAGGCATATGCCTGTGAATGTAAAAGATGGTCTATGGCACAATTGCAAGGCCATCATTCTTCACATTTAGAGATGAGGATGTGAATATAAAGATGAACGGAGACCAAATGAACAAAAATCTAGAATGTCTGGTTTTGCTCATATGTCATGAAGATTAAATGAGAAACTTGTTTAGGGTGGTTTCTATAACTAAAAAACGTGAAAAACACTTAGGGGGTACTGCGAAAAATTATGAAGACAAAACGTCGAAGAAGGACGAGACCTGAGGAAATAATTCTGAACTAGGCATCTGAGGCTCTTGAAACCTGAGAAAATCACATACTTCTACACCATTAACTCCCTTCTCGTTAAAATATGTTGATGTTAAAAAGAGAAAGAGAGACCAAAACAAATTTACCATCTTGGATAAGCTGTTCGTCGATCAAAATTAGCCTGAGGTGGTTCAAATAAGCCAAGGGGGGATTGAAATTCCGGTAAAAAGGGTCCTGTCCTTGGGGACTTTATGGGAGATGGGTTGATTAAGTTGTATGCGGCAGAGTCCTGATATAGAACAAAAATTAAAAATTGAACAAAGATTATGTGCAACATTGTCAATGAGGCCTAAAAAATCACAAGAAAAATAAAAACAACCCATTCTACGCCACAGAAGGCAATATTTCTATAGCCTTTAATGAGCTAATAACGAGGTCAAGAGATGGCCGAAGATTAACTGTTTCTAAAGTTGGCATGGTGTGAAAAATCTCCAAATTATCTGAGGGTTTAAGACATAAAGCCAAATTTACATATATCTTATGGCTTTCTCATCAGTTTTTCACCATGGAAACTCAAATATCACATGAAATTCGACATTGGCAAAGCTAAGTAGGCCTGAGGTTCGGAATCATCCTCACAAGTGTATTCTTATAGTTTTCGAAGCTTTCAAAAATGAAAAACCAATGGAGTCATATTTCAAGCTTCAAGTAGACCCTTGCACCCGACAAATTATGCATGTTTATTGTGACAATAAACGAAAATTTATAATTAATTTTCACAAATCTTTACATGCTTCAAGTAAGCAATGAATGCCAATTCATATCAAGAAGCAACAATTAGCTCAATCTTGTAGTACATATAATTGCCACAAAAATGAAAAATTACTCAATCTTGAACCTTTCTTACAGGCAGCATCAGAGTATCAGATAAATAATAAAAATAAACTATGTCGGGCCAGTCCAAATTTCAAAGAGCTAAATGGGTGTCCGGACGATCGATACTATCAAAATGTTACGACATCATATCGGCCGTTTGGGTTACGGTCCATTGCACCATATTGAAATTTTTTTGTAGTTTTGATATCTACAACCGTTTCGCACAAGATTTTAAATATCTGTCTTTACCGTTACGTAACACCATCATGTAACGGTTTTTGCCGATACTGCCATGATTAAGGGCAGATATATCGGAGATGATAAAGTTTTCGTCTGTATTGGCCGAAACCATTACGCCAACATATCGGTCCGTTACGGGAAAAAAAAACCCATCATCAATATGTTATAGAAAAAAAATAAATTTTTTTTGCAAAGATAGAAAAAAATTCGCTATTCCGATTTCCACTGCCATTAGATTATGCTCATTATCCTCCAAAAACTTTAAACCGCTACTATTATGGTTACAACAGTCACCACCGTTATTTAAAACTTTACTTGCGCCGCGTCAGTTACACCCAGGGGCAGAACTAGGATTTCTAGGCACGGAGGCGTTCCGTAGTAGAAATTGTTAAATATTTTCAAATTTTTCGAAACCACAAATCACTTGCAATGTACATAAATAAATAAATTTGACAATAACAAACAATCAATGATAGCAACCTTGGTATAGCTATACATACATAGATTTCAGCCGAGCGTGGTGGTGACGTGGCAGGGGTAGTCGTCTCAGTTGCGGTGGTCGTCCCCTCGTCTTCAGGCGAGTCCATTCTCTCTCTCTCTCTCTCTCTCTCTCTCTCTGATATCTCTCTCCAGAAGCGAGCGAAATTAACAGAAGATAACACTGAAAAGATTTAAAGTATAACTAATCTTTATCAACAAAAAGAATTTAATTAGAGAAATAAAAAATAACTAAAAACAAAAAAAAAACAAAAAACGCGGGAGCGATTAAATAAGATTCTTTAGCGGGAAGATAATTACATAATCAATAACGATAAATTATCGGGTAAATTACATTTTGTCCCATGAGGTTTGTAACAATTATGGAAAAACCCCTGAGGTATCCAATATTACTATTTGCCCCACTATAAACACAAATTTGACTTACACATTAGAAGATAATATTACCCTCAATTTGTAAGCTTAGTTAAATAATTTTGAACTATATTTATTTTATAATAATTAAAAATAGGACCAATATGTGTAAGGAAAACATATTATATTTATGTATAGTTATACAACATTACTTTTTTTTTTTTAACAAATTATAATACAAAATATAAATAATATTTTTTATCTACTCATAATATATATTGTCCAGTTATAGCATTTGGCAGCCAAGATAGGATTAGTATTTTTATTTTATTGACGATAAATATAAATGACACATTCTAATACCAATTACTATAGTAATAATTATAAGTGACTTTCACTTTGCCTCAAAAACGTTGGGGGCAAAGTGTGATGAACAACAAACCTTATGGTTATAGTGTAATGTTAGAAAATTTAGGGATTTGTTTACACCTTTTAGAAACCTCATGGGGCTAAATTCCCCAATTAGATTTCTGAGAATTTCATAATATATCCTAATATTTGTGAAATTACACTATGTACCCATTAGATTATTCACAACAGTCTTTCTAAACCAATAATTTGCTCTATCTGATTTCTCATTTGGTGAGAAATTTTATATGAAAAATTATCCACAACATTGTTACCGTTTTTCTCAATTTTTAGAAATTTCAGACAATAGATCTTTTATTGGAGAAATGTATATTCACAGGTTCTCTATAAAAAGTGTATTTTTTCTCTCTCCAAAACTGTAGAACCCTAGTTAATAGAAAGAAAAATAGATTCTTATTGTCACGCCCCCAAATCCCAAGCACCCGAGACCCGAGGGGTGAGTACTAAAATAACCAATAAATGAATAACAACAAC
>MKEJ01077901.1:0-10355 GCA_001753735.1 Embelia ribes
CAGACCAAACATATTACATGTTAGCCTAAAAAACTTGTTCATTACAATTTTTTCCTTTAAAAACTTTCACCATCTATACCTACATATCTGTTCTACGACTTAGAGAAATATCAGCGATTCTGTCAAATACTTTATGAAACACCTTGTTATCTTCATCATAGAATAACAAAAACATTAAATCCCTTCTCTCAGATTTACCAAACTACATAAAATAATATACAATCAGTACATTATTTTTTGAAAACTTGTGCAATCGTAAATAAATGTCAATCTTCCTTCAAATTTTGAAAAATACCTCAAATTGGAAAGGTGGTTCACAATTCTCATGCATCATGTGTTTTGCCATATATACCCCACAGTCATTACCGTTTTATTGCCTCGGAACCTTTGGAAACTTTATACGTGATCCAAACAAAAGATTGACTATGTGGGTCTTACTTCTATCATATTGTGTGAAGGCTTGCTTGAAGAAGTTAACCTGTATGTAAATATAAAAATCAACAAGTATGACAATTGTAACATTATACAATTTGATTGAAAAACATAATACTAAAAAAAATTATAATAATTAAATCTTACTATCTTTCCAACTTGGTTTAGCCTTTTCTGACTCTGGCTTCAGGTGGCGAGAGAATCCAAAACGTATACTACCATCTTCCCCAGGTTGATAACGAGCAAGAACAAATGGCCGTCATAAACAATCGGCACAAATATCTACAACATCAAAGTAATATAAAAACTAGAAGTTAAGGGCAACCAAATCTAAGGCAGCCTTTCAACTTTTGAAATTGTAAGGTTACTTATAGTTTTCAGTTGCAATAATGGGCTACAAAAATTATTTCTTTTCGAAACACATCTTGTACGCTTTCCCGTAATTCGACAACTCATCATATAGAGCATGCACCTACGCAAAAATAATACACAATTTATAGCATGGCCAAGGAGAATGTCAAGCATTGGATTGTAAAAAAATAAGTAAATTACCGCAACAAATTGGGAAACATATAGAGTTGTTTACTCGTCGTATGTCTTCTTGTTAGCCGCTGTCAGCTTATTGGACAAGGTTGAAATCACCGACACGGCTACATCCCTACTATCTTTCAAATTGAGTATATTATGCCGACATATGCGATGGTTGCCAATAACCACAAGTAATTCGCTGAAAACAACAAACAGTCAAACAATAACAACAATATTGTTATATTTCCAAACAAAATAACAATTAAGGAAATGAATATGTATATCCACACAAAATAAACTCAAGAATGATGAGTCGTACCTTAATGACAGTGTCTAATTCACCAAGTAGTTATAAACTACATCTTGGGCTGTAATATTTTTAATCCTAGCAGCTTGTAAAGATGATACATATAGAATAATTAAATGTCCAGCTTCTTTTTGGCATATACACAACATACCTTAGCTGCCCTCTTGGGTATATTACGGGCCTTCCGCTTTTTGCCCTCTATTTTCCTCTCCCCCTACGTTATACAAACACACAAGCAATTTCACAACCTAAGTGAAGAACGGGCAGGAAGAAGAAAAACAACACAAGTAGGATGCATATCATTGTTGACTTTGCAAATGCTTATATAATAAGAGAACAAAGTAAATGCCATTGTATAATAAGTAAATAGTACTGACATTATTAAAATTTTAACTTTAAATAATATAATTGAAGTATTATTGAATTACTTTACCTTATAAGTATACGGACTACGAGTATAAATGCTTTCTTTCCGCAAACTCCTCCTACTCATTTGATGTACACTTATTGTTTTCTGCAGCTCAGAGTCTTTATTTGGTATCAAGCCCTCTTCAATGCCCATTTTAAGATATCTTCGAGTATATACTGAACTTATCTTATGAATAGACTGGGGAACAACCTCCCTTTTACCGCCACTGTTGTCCTTACAAGCCATACCTTTACTAACGGCCTTATCTTCCTTGTCTACTTCCATTTTTTCCTTTTCTCCCTCTCCTGACTCCTCATCCCTTTCCCCATTAGTCTCACCATCCTTTTTAAAACTCTCGAATCCATCCTTTGTATTCTCATCCCCTTCTTTACTAGAATTCACATCCCTTTTAAGACTCTCGGGTCCATCCTTTGCTTTTTCATCCCCTTTTCCACTAGTCTTCTTATCCTTTTCAAGACTCTCGGGTCCATCATTTGCCTCTTCATACAACTTATTTTACTCACTTTCCTCCCCAACATCCATTCTCAAACTTTCTTCTATATTCGTTCTACCTCTACCTCTACCTCTCCTCATTTCACTAATTAACTGATTTATAGCTTCTGTATTCACTTTCACGTCGTTCTCAATCGCTAACATCCTTCTCTCCAAGGATTTGAACTCCTTATTTTCCTTACTTTTCGAATCCGCTTTCAAACCTTCAAAATCATTTGAGAGTGGCAATGGAGTTCCCTACAATAACAAGCAAACAAGCAAGTTAGTTACTTTTAAGATACATATTTCATGATTCACATATATTAATATACACAGGAAAAAGAGAAAAATAAACTTCCAATAACTAATGACAACAAATATAAAGGGGAGAAATAATATTACCAATTGTTCAGCTGAATCCGACTTTATTTTATCCCACCACTTTATCCGCTGCTTCACCTTGTCATCATCCCATTCTGTAAGGACATGTATGAATCCACTCGACTGCATATGATCGCATTCATCCGATGGCACGACATAGTGAAAATAAAATAGCTAAATTGTTGCAAAATAAAATAAAAACGGTATAAGTAACTTCAAATATTAAATACAACAACAAATAAAACCAAAACTAAAATTAATATTAGGAGAAGTAATGGTAAATTTTTTACCATAAGAAAGAGGATACATTCTGGCATAGTCGCCTATCCTTACTTAAACTTAATAATCCCACCAATCAAAAAACTCAACACGTACCTCGCCCAATTAATCGAACTCTTACAACATTCACTCAAGCAATGCAAAAACCCTAAATTAACACTTAGGCTTGCTTTTGGGCATAATATATACCTCAACACAAACAACCTAAACTTCACCCTAAAAACTTCACCACCAGTTTGCAACATTTTCAAATACTCCTCTAGCCATTTGAATTAAATTATCCCACCCTCAACATTACCAAATCATTTTTTCACCAGCTCTGACAAATCCATCTTCCCTTTGGTAGCTACCAGCAGCTCGCTTCCCGGAATCCCCAAGATATGCTCTACGTGGGCGGATATTATCTTCAGCTCCACACCGTGAATTTTTAGACACCAACTGCTAACATCATAATGTTGGGCCAGTCATGTACGCATACTATGAGAAATGTTTAACACATTTAAATGCAATAAACCACCTAAATCCATATATTTCACCTCTTCTTTTTGGCATGGTTCCTAATTGAAGATTATATCAACCACGGGTTTCGGTGAAGTACGAGAAGTTATGATCTTCTCCTGCACGATAAAAAAAATAACATTTCACATATTAGTTAGCGTAATGTATTCTAGGAAAGTATTTCATAATTACTAATTTATAACTAATATGCTATAACCTTCTCTTTCTTTGCCTCTTTCACTTTCTGCTCTTATATTTTCTTCGTTCTTCCTTTACCCTCTCTTTGAACGTTCACTTCTCTTCTTGACTGGGGTTCTTCCAAGCATCACTAATTTGTTTTACTAGTTAAAGGTAAATAAAGAATAGTTTCATCATTAATACATTGAATAACAACAAAAGCATAATAACTACGTGAGACACATTTTATACTGTCTCGCTAGGATTTTCAAGACACTATTTTCCTTTTTTGTGTCCCCTGCATTTACTCATACTGCATATAACATATTATGGAAATTAAGATTTATTATAATATATAACCAAAATACACAAACACTATATAATAAATATATATATTGCTTACTAGTAATTCATCCAAGAATTGGGCGGCTTCGTCAAATGATCTTTTAATTTAGGTGCTTTAATTTTGGCCATCTGTATTAGGATTTAAAATTACATTTTAGTACATAATCAGAACCTATATTATGCAACATTTCAATATTTTCATACTAATGACAAAAATACTTAATCAACAATTTTTCTATAAATTACATTAAAAATATTGACTAACTTCCTAAAAGTTAAGAAACCGTAAAATTTGGGCACTTTAATTTAATCTTCAAAAAGCTTTAAATTGAAAAGCAACATATAGAAATAATATGATTATACGAGTACACAAATCATCTAAAAAGCATACAATTACCAATACACAAAACCTATAACTTATCTAAACCTTAAAAACCTATAACTTATATAGATAATTGAATTACTCAATACGAGAAAATTTGTATAGAAATCTCTACCGAAACCCTAAAATTATTTTGTCATCAGGTTGTAGAAATTGAGATTTTAATTTAATCCCTAAAAATTAAGAAATTCTAAAATTTGGGAATTTTAATTTATTCCCCAGAAACCCCAAAATTTAGGGATAAAACTTAGAGAAATACTGGTATTTTAAGTAATAATATCAGAAATCCTAAAATTTGAGGATTTTAATCTAAACCATATAAATTAAAAATTGAGGATAAAATCAAAATAATAGGGATATGTGGAGATTAGAGATGATTTTTTTTTTTTATAATCTTATCATGAAATGAGATCAGGCGAGTTCATGCCAGGAAAATAATGAGAAGTAGGTAGATATAGAGAGTGAAATATATCTTAGTATTAGGAGGTAGCCACCACGATCGCCACTAACCCACACTGATTTAGGGTTTTGAAAGGGAGGGGTGATGCTATGAAATTGAGAGAATGTGTGTGTACTTTAGGGTTTAGTTCAACAAACCGATTAGACCAACACAGTCGCCACCACGATCGCCATAGATTTTCGGTGATCAGGATTGTATGGTTTTAGATACAGACAAAAAGAGAGAAGGAAACGATAGTGTGTCTGGGATTTTTTGTGAGAGTGTCAAGAGGGGGGTGGGGTATGGATAAACCGGTTAATATCGGTTGCCCAAAAGAATTGCTAACATGGCCTCTTCTGAGGGTGACACGTAGACAGTTAATTTTTCTTGTATGATTTCCTGTAAACCATTTACTGTACCGATTGTCCGATAACTAGAGCCATATAAGTCATAGTTTAAACTTTAAACACCACGCATATGTTTTTTCAGACAAAATATATTTTTATTCAAAAGGTTTCAACTTTTTTTTTTTTTTTTCCAAAAATATTTTCCCAAAGCATATATTATCATTCTCAAAATATGGTCACATCCACCTAGAGATGTCAAAATCATGGGTCAAAAATAACCCACTAATGCTAAAAAATAGTTTTTCCCAATGACTTTAGCATGGTCACTTGGTCTAAAATTTTGAGCCTCAAAAGAGTGGCTTAGGTAAAAATGAGACCAATTGAAGGATTTTTTCCGTTTGTCATTTATTAGATAAGCAGAATTAGTGTTGGCAATATTACTATAAACAAGAGGGGCTAGTGCTACTATTTTTATGTTTATAGTTTGTGTATATATAGAGCCGTATCAGTTGTAAAACATTTTTGAGGAAATACATTATTTTATTATCACAACAATTAGAGTTTGATTTTACGGTTTGTTTCATTAAGAAGCCCTTGAAAATCGATTTATATTAGCTCGTATAGTTTTTGAAATGAAAGTTTGAGAACCAAGCGAGATATTCGTTTGGCTCAAACTGTTAACATAAGAAAAAGAACAAATTTGCAACTTCCTTTTATTTGTCGGTTAACAAAGGAGCCAAGCTAGAACCCATAATGCCAACTCAACTCGTTTACGTCCGTTATAAGATAAACATTTGATTGCATCTCCGAGTTGGGAAATTTTTTTTCCCTTGACTTTTATGGAACGTCCAACGTTGGTGTCTTTTCACAGGAAAATAAAATAAAATAATAAAAAAAAAAAAACTTCCAATGTTGGTGGGCCTAAGGTAACATGTCAAACCCAGTTTCGGTCCAAGTGTCTTCGGCCCCTATACACACGCTTGGCTATTTTTCTACTTGCGTATAATTAATTCTTATCTCTTTCACTTTAGGTGAAGGTTTTGAAAGTGGTGCTAATTGCTATTGCTATTGCTATAAGTGGCCTACAATTGTATCAAATTTCATCATTCAATAAAATTTGGAAAAAATATCAAGGGGCCTAAGGTCAGTTTGGCATTACTTTTCGGTGGTTGTTTTTATTTTTTTATTTTTTTGAAAATTATAGTCTGTATACCTGGTAAACTCTAAAATACTTGTTTTTAATAATCTCTTTTTACTTTTTTAGAGGTGCTTTTGGAAGTAGCATTAGGAGTGTTTTAAAAAGCTATTTTTATTTATTTATTTATTTTATTAATTATCATAATAATTTCAATTATATTTATTACATTCTTTATATATATCCACTTTTATCTTTTTACCATAAAAAATACTATTTTAACAAACACTACACTACTTATCAAAATAACTTTTAAAATTTATTTATTAAATACTAAGATTACACCTATTTTTAGAATCGATTTTCAAAAATAATTTTAAGAAACGAATTTTAAAAAGTATTAGCATTCCCAAACTATTTGGGGGTCTAATTTAAGTCCAGAAAAAGGTTACCTAAAGTTGCGTGTAACGCAAGGATTACTCATAAGAAAATATAATGAAAAGAAAAATTTACTTATAAAAAATTATAAATTCAAGTATAATATATTTTTTTTATTATACTTTTTATCAAAAAATAATTACATCAAATGCATCATGAAAGCAAAGCCAATCAAATTAGGACTAAAAATTAACAATTTTAGGGCCACTAATTTGACCCTTCGTTTTGTCTGGTTGGAATATTTTAATCCCTGTATAGTTTTTGTCACTAATTTGCTAGGTATGGCCGTATAGGCACTTTAGGATTTTAGGTCATATATTATAAATTATCTACAACTTTATAGTATGATATTATTTATTCTATGTGATAGAAACCTCTCATTGAAGTGCTTTCAGAACATATTGATTTGATTAATGAAAGTAATTCATTGGGCAACTAGGCAAATAAGTGCTTTCATTAACCCTACTTAGGGTTGGTTTGATTTATGATTTTAAACAAATAAATTAATTTATTTCTATCTAATAAAAATATGAATGCATTTATATTAATTCTTTCAATTTATGTAGGCCATAAAATAAAAAACGTTCAACTTAACATCTAAGTAGCTAAATGTTATTAAGCTATTAAGTAACAAAATTAAAAAACTAATAATTTTAAATTTATAGGTCGTACCCAAATAAACCTTTTGACTCCTTCGAGAATTTTCTTTTCTACTCCAACAACTCTGTACAGTATTTTTATTTTTAATTAAGTTTTTTTTAATGCTTTTAGAGTGTGGCCACATGTCGAATTTGAATATGCTAGTAAAAAGAATGAAAATAACTTTAACAAGTCTACCATTTGGCTTTTTTTTTTTGCTAACACATAATTTGGTACAAACGCAAAATCCTGGTAAGAAAAATTTGTTTCAACTGCATTTTTAATGCGATATATATTGCAATATATTACTTGAGCAAACTTGTAATAAATTACTCTAATTTACTTTAGTTTTGTTTTAAGCCAAATCTCCCTTTTTTTTTTTTTTCTCAATTCAAAATTTGGTAGATCAATATATTGTTTCGTCCGAATGAGTTTTTATCTGTTTGTACCCACGTCATACTGAAATGTGAATTGATAGTTGTAGCATATCTGGTGGAATCCACCTTCATTCTATTGGTCGGCGTAGATAGTTTAGTATCTGAATTTATTATCATTCTACGCTATTACTCGGTTAGGGATTTCAAGGACCTAACTTTTGAGAATCAAGAATTTTTTTGTATTGCGCTTCATGTCTCCTCTTCTCAAGGCTATGGTGGTGGAACTTTGTCGTTACCCTTTTGGATTTAGATATCAAGTAGTGGATACTGGATAGGATAAACTATCAATTATCTGGTGAGTTTTAAGACTATTGGCGATTATGCAAAGATTCTTATCCGGGAATAGAGTTTGTGATTAAACTCTACTTATATTGTAACCTGATTGATTTGACCTATTATGTATTTTTGTATATTTTTAGCCTAATATAGTATTTTAATTGTCTATTTATTTTGTATCAAACTAGTTTATGTTCTGTTATGTATTTCTAGTTTAGTTTTGTATATTCATTGACTATATAATTTGTGTTTGACTAGTCGTATCATAACTCCTTCTGGAGTGAGTTGTAATATTGACTGGATGGATATCGTCTGGTCTTTTGTTGTAATTTTTTTTAGAATTAATAAAATTAAAACTTAAAAAAAAAAATACTCGCAGCATGGTTGCAAGGCACATAACGCAAGTTGCAGAGTACCAGCGGATCAAAGGGTTATCACCTGGCAACTTCGATTTTAAATCTATGGCAAAGGACAAAAGATTATTCGGTACAATTAAAATAATGATTGTTAAAATTAAAAACAGGCTACTTTAAATAATGTGCATCTTTTCGACCAGCGGAATCATTCCTACTTATTAATCCATATTTAAAATTCGATTCATTTAAATAATGTATTGTTTTTCACATTAGATCTGTTCAATAATAAATTCTGGGAACATGGCATTCACACATAGTAACCATATTTTGACTCCAAAAAATTATTAGTGTTCACCAAACTTTGATTTAGATGTTGATTTATAAAGAGAACCTATATCAGAGATACTAATTTGTGATTCTACAAAATTAAAATAAGAGAGAGATTTTAAACATTCCTGTTGCAACGTCTTCTCTGCTGGCAAAAGGGTCTCTGAGAGTCCAACTGAAAAGAGAGGTGTTGTATATATAAGAATTAAAAAAAAAAAAGAGAGAAAATAATTGTTTAAATAGCATATTAGTGGGTGGCGGATGAACAGTTATTCTTTTCAACAAATGATCTCTATATCTATATTTGCTGTTGTGGAGGCTGCAAATAGTATTAGTGGGTGACGGATGAACAGTTATTCTCTAAATTTTTGGGGTAGGGGATGACTTAGATAAGCTGATGGGAATGCCCAATGAAGAAGCCAAATCTCAAATTATTCTCTCATAAACTACAATCATGCGTTGAAACATTGGACTCAATTATAAATTTGCCTTAATAGAATAAGCAAAATGTACAAAAATGAAAAATCATTTTTATAGAATTATCACCAAACATTTATTCCATCCCAGGATAAGAAAATTTCACACCAATTTGATAACACAACTTGAACATAAGATCTTCATTTGCTTACCATTTCTCTTTTTCAAACAACACTCAAAAACTCAACGTAACGAAATTTTCGACTTAAAGTTCCTGATGATGGGAGCAACTTGTGTTATGTAGAAGGAGTGAATTACTGAATCCGAACTTCGAATAATCTAGATCGAATTGAATGAGATTATCCTCTAACTGATGCCCACCCAAGACGATCGATGTTCTTGGCTTTAATCCCCCATCAGTAAATGCAAGGCACACGACACCTTTCTTGACTTCCACCATCGAGTTGTGACCGTAGATTCTCCAATACACGTCCTTGCTTTGCAACACCAAATCAATAGTGGGCACATTCGGCCCAGTCGTGCTGTTAGTAATGGTCTTTGAGCTGAAACAAGCGCCAAATGGCTTCGCCGAAGCTACTCTCTTAATTTTCATAGACATAGCTTTCTTAACAAACTCTTTAGTTAAAGCCTTATAAATGGAAGTATGCAAAGCAGTGTAACTAGCGATGGTACTAATTTTCGTCCCACCAACCCCGTTTGTGTCTATTGCTAGCAAAGACGTGTTGAGGGAGACGACTTTCCCGCCAACCTTGATTGATTTCACATCGATAAAATACTCTTCGGATGCATCACCCTCTGAATAAATGGGTGCGGTGCTCACAGGATTAGTAATGAGTGGTGTTGTAACAAGTGATTTCGACAAGTCTTTTGTATAAGGAGACAAATAATTTGGCCCTCCCCCAATATACATGCTTCCGCGTCCATTGTTTGTGGATGAAAGACAAAGAGAAAACTTGTGAGCCAGCTCAAATGCTGACGAAATCTGCTTATGAAAAGCTATATTCGTCTTCGCCAAGCCTAACGATCCTGTAATACCACTAGCTAGTCCTTCCAAAATAGAAGAAGTACCGCAGGCAAAGGCAAAATGAGGAACCACGTGATCGAATAAAATTATTACCCCATTGGTGGACGACACGATTATGTTATCCTCACCAAGTCCCTGAGAGTAAAGCAAATCTGCATATGGGTTAAATCCGTAGACTCCACATGTATCGTTGGTGCAACCTGGCCTTGGGGTACCGTTGCACCCAACACAACCGGATCCTTTAGCGTTCTTACATTTACGGGACCCAC
>MKEJ01077903.1:0-23417 GCA_001753735.1 Embelia ribes
TGGGGGGGTTTTCAAGGGAAGGACTGTTCGTTGGGGCGTTTTGGGTTCGGTCCCAGGTGTCGGTAAGATCATTTTCGCCAATTTCGGTATATGGTATGTTTCTTCCGGAGGAGAGACTCAACAACTTCATGGAAATGAAAAACATGGTGGTGATAAATTTCTTCATTTTGGCTAGGATATAACAGTGTTACAAATCAAGCTTTAGGAGAGTATTTATAAAGCGCAAAAAAAATAAAAAAAAAAATAATAATAATAAAGGAATTCAATTTGTTATGGATTGTCATTATCCAATCACAAACTGGCTGTTTTATCATGTTTTTGAAAATTTAATTGGATAAACATCTATCCACAATTATGCACTTATTATTAACATAAAAGGAAATTGATAAAGTACAAGTTACCCATACAATCCCTTACAAAACTTGTATTAATTTAAACCGGATTTTCCACAGTAAAGCGAATACATATTTTTCACATGATTTATTTGCAATTTTGTATCAAAGCAAAAAAAAGTTTTGATAGCCTACGTAGCATTAGTTTGTAATAATATCAATTTTCAAATTTTACTCCTCAAAACAGCTTTAAAATATTATATTTAGTCAACAAATTTTAAAATTATTTTGATAAATAGTCTATTGTTTCGTAATAATGGATAAACCATTTTATTTTTATTTTTATTACAAAAATAAAAATAGACACAAAACTAAGATTATATTAATTAATCACAAATATTAATATATAATTAAATATATAATTGCTAAGAATCTGTGACCGCATAGCGCAGTGGATTAGCGCGTTTGACTTCGGATCAAAAGGTCGTGGGTTCGACTCCCACTGTGGTCGCCACGTCATACTTTTTTCTTTTTTGCTCCCCACTCCAGTCCATCTCCACCGTCGATCTCATTCCCAATCGAACGGCTGAAAACTCCTCTATATTGCTATTGTCCGACCACAGAGAACTGCAAACCCTTAACTATCTTCTCTCTCTCTCTCTCTCTCTCTCTCTCTCTCTCTGAGATCGGCTTCCACTCTACCAATCAACAGGTTCAATTTCACCTATAATTTTTCTAGTATTTATTGGGCATAATTTTTTGCTTCAAATTTAGACCTAGGGTTTTTTGCGTGGTCAATTTTTAGGTTATAGATATTAATTCTGCTTTTTTATGCTCTCGATTTCACCTTATTTGCTTAATTACGAGTTATAGAAACGAAAATTTGATTCTAATAGGGCTCAATTTCACCTCAAAATTTTCTAATTCTTTTTGGGCAAAATTTTTTTGAGACTTAGGTTTTTTTTCTTATGTGGGCCAATTTTTAGGTTATAAACAGTAGCTTTGCTTTGTTATGCCCTCGCTATAAAGTTAATATTTTAATTACACTTTATGAAAACGGAAAAAGGAGTCTTATGGGTTTCTTGATTGCAATTTAACTTTATATTTATTGGCTCTCCCATCATTGTTTTTTTGGCACCTAAATTTCAATCCCTGTACCTTAAACCTATGTTACCTGGAACGTGAATCGTTCTGGAATGTGTAATGAAAACGGAAACGTGGTACGCTATATATTGTAAAACGTGGTACGGTAAGGATAGTCTTCTATAGGTTACATTACCATATATGAGGCCACCATATTAAGTTTTGTAAAAGTCATAATCTAGTTAAATCTAGCTTAAATTTGTGTAATTGTTTTGAAAAATGAAATATAATTCTTTCAAACTTGAAATTAATAGAAATAACATCAATGTTTTATCCATAAACAAATTTTAATAGTGCAATTGTTTCGGATTGCCTTGGTTCGCTAAATTTGGCGATTTGGTACGAAGGTGTACCATATTTCGGAACATGTGTACCAATTCGCAATTTGTTAGGATATTAATGATTTCGGAAACATAGCCTTAAACATAAAAATAGAATTGGCAGCGAATGGTAGTATCATAATCATAGGGGATCACTATAGCAAACCCCTAGTTTTTAGGGGATTGAATAGAGTTCAGTTGGATTTAATCTTGAAAATTTGGATACTTAAATAGGGGAATGGCCACACCAGATCCCTTAACGTAGAAATGGAATTGGGGATGAATAGTAGTCTCCTAATCATAGGAGATCAGTGTAGGCAAGCCCTTATTTTTTAGGGGATTGAATAGAGTTCACTTGAATTTAATCTAAAATTTAGTATAGGGATTAGTTAGGAGCACTTTTTAGAAGTATGATTTGTTGTGGATTTGATTTTGTTTATTGTTCTAAAACTCAATAGTTCACTCTGCAGGTGTAAATTGGAGTAGCATTAGGTTCTTTCTTTATTTGAACTGCAAATTATCACTGAGAATTAGGGCAATAACGGGTTCTGCATGCTTCCCTAGTTACTAGTTGGAGCGAATTTCGGGTTCTTGACTAAAAATTGGGTTGAGTTCTGTGGGTTCTTTGGTTTTTGAGCCTGCTTAAATGGAAGAGACAGGGGATGGAGGTAGATACGCAGCTAATCCGTATCGTATAGGTCGTAATTTTGGCTCTTTACAACACTCGAAGCTCCAAGGAGGCGGCACTTCCTATCCCAAACATGGTGGTGGTCAGTTTCGTGGCTATGACGACGAGGATGAGGATATGGTTGAAGTAGAAGTAGAAGAAGATTATGATGACGATGATGATGAGATTGATGAGCACCGTGGTACCAGACAAATGCCCAATAGGGTGGGAAATCTAGATAAGGAAACAGACGATGAGAGTGACGAAGACGAATACGTGGGCAAACCGAGCAGGGGTAGCATGAGGAACGACGAGGATGAGTTGGAAAGGCACCAAAAGAAGCGGAAACTAAAGAGCTTGTTGTCAAGCTATGAGTTTGAGCCATCTACTTCAAAGCAAGGGCCTAGCATAGTTGATTGGACCGATTATGAGACATTTTTTCTTTTGGAAACTTGGGGTGATAAGTTTCTTAAAAGGGGGAGAAAGAGTCTTCTAGCCGAAGAGTGGCAAGAGGTTGCTGAAGAAGTATCTCACGAATCGAAAATTGAGAGGACGGAAGCTCAGTGTAGGAATCGTTTGGATACATTGAGAAAGAAGTACAAAAAGGAGAAGATGAAGTCGGGAAGTGGCGTTGCTAGCAAATGGGTGTATTTTAGGAAAATGGACTTTTTAATGTCGTCCCCTCCACAGAGGCAAAGCCTCTCATGTGGTATGGATTCAGGGGAGTACGTGTTTATGAACCCTAAAGCGTATTTGGACCTTGCTAATGGTATGGATGAATTGAGAGATAGTCCTTGCAATTCGGAATCTGGTGAAGGTGGGAATGATTGTGAGAAAGATGATGGAGCTTCCTTTAGATTGCTTGCGGATGCCATTGATAAATTTGGTGATATATATGAGAAGATCGAACATGGTAAAAGACAGCAAATGGTGGAGTTGGAAAATATGAGAATGGATTTCCAGAGGGAGTTGGAGGAGCAGAAAAGGCAGATTTTGGAGAGGGCCGAGGCAGAGATTGCAAGAATAAGGGAAAGTGGAGATGACGATAATGACCTCTCTACCGAGACTCTGAGTGAGTGATGTAAGGAAATTAGAAAATGAAAATAAATCTCTTTTCGTTAGTTCGCTTTGCCAGTGGCCTCATGTTGTTGTATTGGATATGAGCCTTGAGACCTCTGCTTTTTGCCTATTTTCCTCTCTTACTTACCAGGCAATTGCCAAGTGTAAGCATTAGGCTTAGATTATGTAAGCTATCTTTTTCATCTCGGTCCTGTTAGGCTTAGATTCTGTAAGCTATCTTTTTCATCTCGGTCCAGTTTATTGTACTTTGTTCGACGTGCTGTGTTTGTTCTTCGTATGAATATATTTTTGCTTCTGTTTCTGATGGTGTTAGCATCTTGAATTTAGATTTTTAAAGCAGAAAATATGTGAAACTAGTTGTTTGGTTTAGCAAATTATTAGTGGAACCGTACGGATATTATTGATGTGAAAATGACCTTGTCACTACCTTTGTTTCTCCTTTGCCATTTTAGCATGCAGTTTGGAAGTCTTTCAAGTAAAGAAGTAAGCATTTAAATGTTCGTTCATGAGGGTCGAATTACTTGTAGAAAAAATTATTAGTTGGTCATTCCTTCAATGGAATTGAGGTTGCACGCAATAAAAGGAAATGCTCAGCCTGGCAAAAACCCTTGTCCATGTCTGAATTCGGAATGATTTTCTTTAAAATTCATAATTTTATCTGCATAAATTAATAACGAATTTATTCGACTTGCGGGAAACCCCCACTCGACATATGAAAATTGTAGGGGACATATTGGACATCAAATAAGTAAAAACCTACAAGAACGCATGAAACAAAGTTTGAAATAAAACCCCAAAATTGATACAAAAAAATAAGAAATCAAGTCTGGAGACTTTGAGAGCCCCTATCTTAAAATATAAAAGATGAATCGGACATGACAATGGCTTCTATTACAAATCCTCTGAAACTGGATCCAGAGGACCGAGAATAATTTAACCACCAAGTACGTGAGTTGGCTTTGCAAGTCAAACAGTATCACTGGCAAGCACACCACGGTCTTAAATCAATGACCCCAAAAAATGTTCCAGATTCAACAAAAAAACCCAGTAGATCAAGAAAATCAGTTTCCTTCATTAAATAAGAGGGTCGACCAATTTACGCAGCACCTGGGGACGTGTCTGACTTTTCTGTTTCCATTGGTTCTCCACCTGTAGGTGGCACCTCAGAGCCAGCATTCTCATTTGGGCTAGCATCGGTATTTTCAGCTACTTGAGAAGGTGAAGCTGGTTCAGGTGTAGCTGGCTGGGCTGGCTTGGGTTTCGTCATTATCGGCCTACAAAATCTGCAAAAACATTGTTGGAAACACCAGTCAATATCAAAACCAGGTGCACAAAAAAGATGCACCTCCTTCCTTGCATGGTTTGGTATGAAGAAACAGAAAAACATGGAACGCCGATTTCTTTAGAAACATGTAGCAAATGAATATGATTGGGAAGGAAGAAATGACACTTGAAACTCATGAAAGGAGGTACAATTTCAACCATACAAAAGGACGATGAAATAAGAGAAATAAAAGACAGCATTGTTGTGGATGATCCTCTTACTGTTTGCATCGGAAAAGAATCTTGAAGAATTAAGCTCCATCTAACACCGGTGCTAACTACTTTATGCATTAGAGAATAGAGTTTGAGAGTTACTACTAAGTAAAAATTTTATACATCAAGCTTCACTAAATGATACATATGTCAAGATGAGAGAGTTACTACTAAGTAAAAATTTTATACATCAAGCTTGACTAAATGATACATATGTCAAGATGAGACGGAAAGTTAACTTGAAGGACTTGGAAAAGAAAGGAGAATATAATATTGAAGTCATTTACAGAAGCCTCGAACAATCAAATGAATCAAATGGATACCTGTCAAGAGCTTCAGCCTTCTTTCTAACATCAGCTGACAAGAGGACTGGAGTCGCATATTTGGGCAGTAGGTCCTGTTGCTGCTTTTTCTCCCTCAACCAAACTTCTGCTTCGACACATTCATTCAATACCTACCAAACAACCGCAATGAAATCAATATACCAAAGATGGAAATAAGTCCAAACCTACACATGCATGCATATAAGAGTGAGTTCGAACCTTTTGCTTCTCTGCCAACTCAATGTGATCAAACTTGGGATCGCTTGACATTGCAGCTTCTCTGTAACTATTGATGCAATAAATAAGTTGATCAATCACCGAGCCTCTTTCTGTATGTTCCTTATACCGCTCCTCGATGGGGCCACCTTGCTGCAGATTTCCAATATTGTCAATTATAGATTAAAAAAACCTCAAACTGGACAAGAAAATTAACAGTAAAAACCAACCTTCTTGAGCTCCTCCAGCTTGACAATGTAGACACCTTTGGTCTCATCCTCACCATCTTCATACAACCAATCTTCTGTCTGCTGGAGCTTACCTGAAAGCTCTTCCCTCTCTGGCTCAGTGACAAACTCCTGGTATTTGTCACAAAGCTGGAAGCAAAAAACCAATCGAGTTATAAAATCTCTAACTTTAATAGGCAATGATTTTATTAGAAGTCTTAATCCTACCTTGTTTCTCATATCATAAACATACGCCTCGACAGCATTCTTCTTTTCTTTGGTTTCTTCCATAACACGATCCTGCAAAGCCATTTCAAACTCTTTCTCCACTGCTTTCTGCACATCCGCACTAGACATTCCTCCATAAACAATCTCAGATACAGGAACATTGGACTTCTTCACCTTTATCTTTGGAGCGTCAACCTAGACAGCAGAAAATATAGCTGATTAACAACTATATCACTCTCCACACTGGTCTGCGTATTGCAGATAGATGAAGACACACAAAGCGACAAGCATGTATGATTCATACATATATCAAATTACTCCAGACATCAGTAACTAACAATAAAATTATGAAATGAAAGGATCATATCCTCTTTGATTAAAAAATGAGGTGGGAAAGAATGTAAAACTGAAAATTTTGTGTGATTATTATCGTAGGACCTGCCTAGAACTTTGGATGACCCAAATTGGGGGACATTATATTGTATTAATAGCGTGCATCATACCAAAAATTCAAGTTCAGCTTAAGCATTGGAGAAACATGCATGTCCCATAGAGAAATTCACAAAACTTAGCTTCCAATAAGTTAGTAGATAATATAACAGAAACATGACATACATAATGCCAATCTGCAAAATAGTTAACAAAGAGGCGATGGTCAGTCTAACCTTGGCATCTATTTCCATTTGGATGGGCTTCTCCCCCGACTCTTGGACACCATTCTCAGCTGTGGAGGCATCTGGTTTAGCATCATTCATATTAACATCAGTCTCGGAGGCAGGGGGAGCTTCATCTGCATCCATCTTACTTGTAGAGTCCTTAACAACCGGAACTTCAACTTCCTCCTCTTCTAACAGCTGATGATGTAGACAAGACATCAAACTTGTGTAATCTCATGATGAAAACAAAAGAAGTCCAAAAAACAACTCACTAGAACAAGAAGAAAGTAAAACATAAACTGTTCCAAAAACTTACAGTTGCAGAATCCACCGATACAATTCCATGCAAACTTAATCGAGCTTTCACCTTTAGCTTTGCACGTTCACCCTTAGTTGATTGAAATGGACCAATCTGCACAAAATTACAAAAACCAAGTCAAGTACATATCCTCTGATGCCAGGACACGTAAACTGTAGCATAAACTGTTCACGGATCTTACAGTGTAAGTGCTAATCTTTGCCGGTGCTAGCTGTTCAGTGACATCAGCATATTGAACGTCAATGGTGAAAGTTCCCGATCTATAAAATGTCAAAGCCTTGACACTAGGAATTGGATTTCCCTGGGGAAAAACAACAGTGCTTTGTTGATTTTCAGCACCTCCATTCTGAGCATCTGGGGCAGCACCTTTCCATGACAAAGCAATAGGAAAAGGAAAGCTCTCATTGACCTTGAAAAACAAACAGATGCTTGTCAAGCAGTGCAATAAAAGAGCCATGAGAGGGAAAAAAGCGACTGTAAAATCCATAGAGAAAGAAACTAGTATCAAAAAAATGGGAGAGCAAATTTTACCTGGAACTCCCTCACTTTAAATGTGGGACTCAGAATAGCACACTGCAAAGCACAACCTTTAGCAACACATTCACTAGCGTTCATTGTACGCCTTGGTTCTTTGCCAAAAAACTCTGTCAAGATTCTTATTATAGCAGGGACACGAGAACCAGAACCTACAACCTCAACCGAATGAATGTTCTCAACTGTGAGACCAGCTTCCGAAAGAGCCTTCTCTAGTGGTTTCCTCACGCGTTCTAATATGGGAATGCTAATTTGCTCGAACTCGTCCCTCTTGATGAAACCCCTGACATCTTTCTCTTCCATTAAACACTCTATATTCAGAGGTGCTTCCGGATTTGCACTTAAAATTTTCTTCAACTTTTCACAGGCAGCACGAAGCCTGAGGCAAGCCCTGGCATTCTGGAAGACATCAATCTTATACTCGTCCTTGAACTTTGCGGCAAAATGCTGGAACAAAGTTTCATCAAAATCTCTGCCACCTAAAGATCGATCGAATGAATGGGCCAAGACTTTGAGCTGGCCTTTCTTGAACCCAGCAATGCAAACCTGCATACTAGCATGCCCAATATCGACAAAAGCAACATTTAGCTGGTCACTTTCAGGTAAATCTGTTTTGTAAATCCCATATGCCAATGCAGTAGCAGTGGTCTCATGAAACAAACGAAGAGGGTGCAAACCCGCAATTGTAGCAGCATCCATGACAGCTCTTCTTTGAAGATCAGTGAAGTAAATAGGTATCCCGATACAGCAGTCCACAACTGCCGCATTCAAGTTCTTCTCTGCTATAATCTTCAAATCTGAGAACACCATTCCCAAGACTTGGGTGGGCGTAAAAGTCTTCATTTCTCCTAAATATTGAGCACGGATCAATGGGTATCCATCAGGGCCTTCAGTAACAGAAAATGGCAAGGCCTTGAGATCTCGTTGCAACTCAGGGTCTGAAAATGGGCGCCCAATCAACCTCTTAATCTGTGAAATTGTATTCTTTGGGTTCATCATACTTGACGCAGCCCCAGCTGTTCCAAGAAACCTTTGTTTTTCACCAAAACATACAACAGCCGGAGTTTCACGCTTGGACTCATCATTAAGTACAACATCTATACCCCTTTGCCTCGCAACAGCAACAACACCGCTCTCATTCCCAAAATCAAAACCAACCACACTCATTTTCTGAAGTAATTCCTTTCCACTCTCAAATCGCTCTACCAAGGAGAAAGTGTATCTTTCCTGTGAATGTGAACTTTCAATTCATTAAATGCTCAAAGCACAATATCAGCACAAGGTAAACCAAAACCTATTCCACAAAAGCGGCAAAACCCAAGGGAAAAAAGTAACCATTCCATACACTCAAAGGCAAATACATATTAAGCAAGAAAATGAAGAGTATATGATAACATAAACATCACTGGCAACAAAAATCCCAAAACGGAAACCCTGATTTTCTCTTGGTTCAATCAACACCTCACTCTATGAAGACACCTATTATAGCATTTATACATCACGCCTTCAATATGTATGATACTGTTTAAACATAGCATAAATTTCTTAAACTCACATTGAGATCATTCCCTAGATTTTAATTCCTGCTCAAACACTAAAATAGAAGCAAAAATCTAGGTAATGCTCACACCAGATTTATGGAAACTTGAAATTAGCATTGGGGATGACCAATGCTCCTCCACTTGAAGGTATCACAATAGCAAATTAGGAGATTCAAGGGTTGGTTTGGGAATTCCCTAAAATTCAAACTCAAAAATAGAGGCTAGAATATAGATAACACTCACCCACCTTCAGGGAATCCCAGCAGAGAACTAGGGGATTGAATAATATGAAATATACTGGTTTGAACATCCACTAAAATTTAAACCCTATAATTTAGAACATAGTGGCGCGTGGTATTTCCTTTACTAATCCCACACAGCAAACGTGCACGCACACGCACATGAATATATATGCATCCTAATGCATAAGGCTCCCGCATTACAGCATCTGGTAGGTTACGAAGTATGCAACCTTGCCCCTGATTATACGGAGGCTGTTTCGAGGGTACAAACCTATGACCCCAGATTGCAATGGTGGCGCACTTGAAACTATGAAATCTTCAAATTAGAATATTAAAAACTACAATATTAATTTCAGGAAAAGGTTAAACATGAACCAATTATGACATTCAGATGCCATGTAAACAATAAGCCAGCCACTAATGTTCGAGGTATAAAGATTAAATTTTTTATCACCATCCAGCCAAATAGCTCGGCAATTACTAATTCCACGCTAAAATAATCAAATAAATTAATAAAAATAACAACTCCAATCATTCGAAAACATTGCATAGTTACCTTAAGCTCACATTGCAATCATCAAAGAGAAATATTTTTCAAATCAGTACCAACTAGCACACACATACATATATCTACAAATCCATAGATCTGAGAACTGTAGAGAGAGGAAGAGATAGGCCCTGCGAGATTGTACCTTCGAGATGATGATGAATCGATGCAATTATGAGAGAGAGGCTTCCACAATCTGAAGCCCAGAGAGAGAGAGAGAGGGAGAGAGAGGGGTTTAGGGTTTGTACGAAATCGCAACAGTTTTATATTCAGTTCGTGGTTTAGCAGAGATGCGTATTTCTTCTAGAAATTTCCATCTTAACAACTAAATACTCCGTATCTTTTTTTATTTTTCTCCGCTTTTTCAATTGACTATAATATATTATTTAATTTTTTAATTTAACTGTTACAAATTATTTATTTATTTTAATTGACAACTATTATATTATATTTTATTAAAATTATCAAACGGAAAAAAATTTCTTACCATACTCACGGGAATTTAATCAGTTTTTGAATTTAAATCAATTAGCGAAGTCATCCAAACTTAGAAAATTTATTTATTACAAACTACGTTTTTTAATAAAATGGTTGAGTATATGTGAGTTTTAAACTATCATTAATGTTGATACCAGTTCAAAATGTGTTAATATCATGGTAATTGTATATACAAAATTTTTTAGCAAGTAATTTAATTGGGAAGTGATTAATATGGTCAAATAAAAAAATCTAATAATATATGGTGACCAATTGCAAAAATTTGAACTATTAGTGACTATTTGAAAATTAATTATAATATATGATGGTTTTTTGCATTTTATTATTTCTTGTATTTAGGGAAGTTTTTTTTTCTATTAAAACTGTACAATATTTGGCTAGCAAAGTTTTTTAATGAAGTTTATTTGTTGCTTTGTTTTAAATTAGTTTAAAGTTATGATCCGGATGCATACAGATTTTTTCTTGAATTGAAAAAAACTAACTTATTAGTTTAAAAACGTCAATAAGGTAAACATAAGAGCTTGTTTGATTGCGAACTCAAGATTTTGTACTGTTTTGCTTTAAAATTGAACTGCTTTACTTTTCACCACTTTTAGTTGCTGACATGCCTTACCATACTTTCACAGAAGGAACAATGTTATTAGTCCGTTTACTCAAAAGACTATAATCTCTAGTTAGTTACCGACATGCCTCGTAACCACGGACTATCGCTTCTAGTTAGTTACTGGCACGCCTCATAACCACAGAAAGCCGGACTATCGTTTCTAGTTAGTTACTGGCATGCCTCATAACCACGGAAAGCGACGATGTTACAGAGTCAATTTTGCCAGCGTACAATCAAATTCGTACAACATATTAGCAATCCACTGCTTTCATCCGCTAGCTGCATCATTTGATTTATTCACTTACTTGATTATCCTTTACTGGTCTCTCCGTTACTAAGTGCGAAGGATTTAACATTGCAATACTTGTCGGATATCGTGTTCATAAAATGTATTTCCATATTTGAAACGCGAGAATGAAGATGGAGGAATAAATAGCTATTTGACCCGTCCCCGATAACTAAATGTGATTCAAGGACAAAATGTCCAGAGCTTTTCTTATATTCAAAACATGTACCAATAAGGGGGAACTCAAAACTCTCTTAAAACCCAAAAATTGCATTTGAAGAGTAATTCACCTTTTAGGGATACAATAAAACCCAGATATATATACTCACAAGAAACATAAAATAGACAAGTAATTTATAAGTAACACCACGTACTGTCTAACTGATCATCACCAAATGAAAAGAAACTACAATATAGCAGCAAATCTAGATATTCTCTTCAAACCCTTGGGGAAAAAACTGGATTTCGGAGACCCTGAATTCATGCTATACAAGGCAAACTATTGAACAAATGAGAGAAACTTAACCTCAACAACGCAGCATTGCCGTCGATTGAAAATGGCAAATGCTAATTTAAGCAGCACCAGTAGCTGCCTCGGCATCCATTGGCTCTCCTGCAGGAGATGGCGCTTCCCCATTGGCTGCTCTGGCTTTCCCATTTGGACTAGAATCAGGGGCCTGAGGTTGCGTTTCGCTTCCTTGAGGTGGCGGTGCTGCTGCTTCAGGTTTAGCGGACTTGGGTTTAGGTTTTGTCATTATCGGCCTGCAGAACCTGAAAACAAGAAATTTGGAAGGAAAAAAAAGCAAGATTGATATGCTGCACGTAATGTACATGGTTGATATCGTTTCAAATAGAACCTATGGAGAGGAAAGCAGAAAACACTCGGTAATATTTAGCGCTTTTTAACTCCAAACTAATGCAACCCAAGAAGAAAAACCACCCAATTCTTTTTCCATTGTAAATTCAAGTTCTAAAATTAATAGCATGAGGAACTAATAGAAGAGAGTTCTGGATATCCAGCTAATATTACCATCCAAAAGTATAAAAAAGAAGATAGATGACATCCAGAAGTATTGAATGATCAAACTATATACCTATCCAGGGCCTCAGCCTTTCGTTTGATGTCAGCTGACCGCAGAACTGGAGAAGCATGCTTTGGTAGCAAGTCTTGTTGTTGTTTCTTCTCCCTCAGCCAAGCTTCAGCTTCGACACATTCATTCAGCACCTACCACGTAACCAAATGAAATCAACATATGACAACGATAAATTTGGGATATCTTACATACAAGAAAGGTGGAAAGAGAATTTCACACTTTTTGCTTCTCTGATAAATCGATGTGATCAAATTTAGGATCACTTGACATTGCAGCTTCTCTATAACTATTGACACAGTAGGCAAGTTGATCAATCACGGAGCCCCTCTCGGTATATTCTTTGTAACGCTCCTCAACAGGATCACCTTGCTGCAAAATTTCAATAATATTAAGTCAAACATCCTGTACATCAAGCAAACATGCCCGACCAACAACTTCGACAGTAAAACCAACCTTCTTAAGCTCCTCAAGCTTAGCAATATAGACACCTTTAGTCTCATCCTCACCCTCGTCATACAACCAATCTTCCACCTCCTGGAGTTTAGCAGAAAGCTGCTCCCTCTCCGAATCGATAACAAACTCTTGGTATTTGTCATAAAGCTGGAAAACAAACAGAAAACTGTAAAAAGTCGAATTTCTCTGCTCTTAATAGGTTATCTATATCACAGGTCACCGACTTACCTTGTTCCTCATGTCATAAACATATGATTCAACAGCATTCTTCTTTTCTTTGGTTTCTTCCATAACTCGATCCTGCAAAGCCATTTCAAATTCTTTCTCCACTGCCTTTTGCACATCAGCAGGAGCCATTCCCCCATAAACCACCTCTGATACAGGAATGTTCAATTTCTTCACCTTTTTCTTTGGAGCCTCAGTCTACATAACAAAATTAAAGAGTATCATACATAAGGAGAACAAACTTTACCTGTTCAACTTTTTTCTATTTTATTTTCTGATTAGAGAAGTGTTTCCCATAAACAAAGAAGTGCTTAAAAATGAAAGTATCAAAGTTACGGGAGATTGTACAATGTATACTGAGGAAAGCGTCACTATAACACAAGAGATTGCAAAAAAGAATTACATTGAAGCTAACCACAAAACTTTACAGCTAGACTCCTAAAGAGGCACTTTGATTGGCTACTACCGAAATAGTGGTCAAGTATCAAATCGATTTTCATAGCTGTTGATGCCTCTTGTCTTTCATTCGTATAGTAGTTTTCTTATGTATCAGTGTTAGTGAATGGAAGCCAGAATATCTCACTGATGGGAAAACAAAAGAAAGTTTGATGATATCCACATGTGTACAAATGCTACTAAGACGGGAAGCCAAGTCCTCACCTTGGAATCAGTTTCCATTTTAACAGGCTCATCTCTCGACTCTTGAACACCATTTTCAGCCCCAGAAAATTCTGATTTAGCATCTTGCATATTCACATCAGTTTCAGCAGCTGGGGCAGCAGTATCACTTGAAGCTTCGTCGGTCTCCATCTTACTAGTCCCTTTAACAACAGGAACTTTAACTTCTTCCTCTTCCAATAGCTGATATGTAAGCATGAAACATATTCATGGTTAGTTAGCACCATTGATACAGATCAAAGATGAATAGTGTACATAGTTTTGGTGACTCACGGTTGCTGAATCCACCATTACGATTCCATGCAGATTTAGGCGAACCTTAACCTTCAATTTTGCCCTTTCACTTTTAGTTGGTTGGATGGGACCAATCTGTAACAAATTTAAAATACCAGACAAGTTTAATATCTGAAATTGGGTATCTAGGAGAAAAGTCATCTTATAAGCACAGTAAATGGACAACTTACCGTATACGAGCTAATCTTTGCAGGTGCCTGCAGCTCATTGACATCAGCGTACTGAAAATCTAAAGTAAAAGTTCCTGATCTATAGAATGTAAGTGCCTTGATACTAGGAATTGGATTCCCTTTCGGGAACACGATAGTGGTTTGTTGATTTTCTGCACCGCCATTCTGAGTATCTGCAGCAGAAGCTTTCCATGATAGGGCAATGGAGAATGGAAGACTCTCATTGACCTTCATAAAAACAAACACTTGTTTATTTATAAGACAATCACAAATATTCAGATTAAGAAAAGAACAAGGCAATGAGAATGCAAAGACAGCTGAAAATCATACATCACAAGAAACTAATAAAGAAGAAACGGGCAATCCAAGGATTTAGAGGGAGTCTACCTGGAAATCTCGCACTTTGAAAGTTGGACTCAAAATTGCACATTCCAGGGCACATCCTCTAGCGACACATTCACTGGCATTCATGGTACGCCTTGGCTCTTTCCCAAAGAACTCGGTCAAAATCTTAATTATGGCAGGGACACGAGATCCAGAACCAACCACCTCAACTGAATGGATATTCTCAACTGTCAGTCCAGCTTCAGAAACTGCCTTCTCCAAAGGCTTCCTCACACGCCCCAGGATTGGAATACTAATTTGCTCAAACTCATCTCTCTTGATGAAACCCTTCACATCCTTCTCGTCCATCAAACACTCAATATTAAGAGGTGCTTCTGGATTTGCACTGAGGATTTTCTTTAACTTTTCACAGGCAGCGCGAAGCCGGAGGCAGGCCCTGGGATTCTGCAGCACATCAATCTTATATTCATCCTTGAACTTTGAAGCAAAATGCTGGAATAAAGTTTCATCGAAATCTCTGCCCCCTAAAGATCGATCAAATGAATGGGCCAAGATCTTGAGCTGACCCTTCTTGAAACCAGCAATACAGACCTGCATACTAGCATGCCCAATGTCAACGAAGGCAACATTCAGCTGGTCATTTTCGGGTAAATCTGTCTTGTAGATTCCGTAAGCCAAAGCAGTTGCAGTGGTCTCGTGAAACAAACGAAGAGGATGCAAACCAGCAATAGTAGCTGCATCCAGGACTGCTCTTCTTTGAGGATCAGTGAAATAAACCGGTATTCCAATACAACAATCAACAACAGCAGCGTTCAGATTCTTCTCTGCTATGGTCTTCAAATCTGAGAACACCATTGCCAAGACTTGGGTTGGCGTAAACATCCACATCTCTCCCAAATATTGAGCATGGATCAAAGGGTATCCATCAGGTCCTTCAGTAACGGAAAAAGGCAACGCCTTGATGTCTCGTTGGAGCTCTGGATCCAAAAATGGGCGCCCAATCAACCTCTTTATCTGTGAAATAGTATTCTTTGGATTCATCATACTGGAAGCAGCGCCAGCTGTTCCAATGAACCTCTGCTTCTCACCGAAGCAAACAATAGCCGGAGTCTCTCGTTTGGACTCATCATTGAGTACAACATCTATTCCCCTTTGCCTTGCAACTGCTACAACACCACTCTCGTTCCCGAAATCAAAACCCACCACACTCATTTTTAGAAGAGGATTTTTTACCTTTGATGTGGCTAAAGTATCTCTAGTCTGAACACAAAGGGACATCATATGATTAGGTAACACAACTAAACAATAAATAATTTAAAATAACCCATAACCCGCGTCAATAATTATATACACACAGAACAATACTATCATCTCCACACTTTGGTCAATCAAAAGAGTGTGCAGTAGCGCTAATGAGAAGTCTTTGAAGAGGAGCCACACTTCCTCTATTTTCTCTACCCATCAAAATGAATTATAAGTTATATATGAACTGCAAAGTTTAACTTTTGAACTTCTACAAAAAGCCGTTAGCCTTAGGACATAAATTGGCACTTAGAGTGTTTTGGTCAGGTATTCAATTGGTTTTCGAATTATGGGTCACGAGTTCGTCCATTGCAAACAACATCTCTGGAGCCAGGGGTAAGGTTGCGTTCATCAAATCCTCCCATACCCCGCAATGCGGGATCTTTGTGCACTGAGACGCACATTTATGTATATATATAGTTCAATTTTTTTTCATAGCTCACTCTGTTACATAACTTTCCAAGATATGGAGAATAAAAGGAAAGATTATATATTTATATATATGTACAATCTAGTACATAACTCCCGCATTAGCAACGTGTCTGAGGAAGGAGAGGTAAAGTTTACTGATTTTGGAAAGCAGGGTTCAAATTACTCTTCAAAACTAAATTTTAAAACCTAGAAAAACTAGAAAAAAAGAATTTTCTAGAATTAGCCTTGTATTATTTACTATCTTAAACATAAATCACATATGACCTTATCCAATCGAAATCACATTAAAAAAACAAAAAGAACAGATCCGTAACATCCGAAAACAGATCCTTGACAAGAATAGTACACATAAATACATACACAAACGTGAAATCTCTTAACGAATTGAGCAAAAACAATATAGCATTCAATCTAGCAATTACCACACGGTGGAATTGTATATAGGGAGAGATATACACAGATCTGGGAATCCCTAGTGAAACAAATTAGACCTTACCTGAGAGCTTCAGAGGGGAGAATCGTCTCTCTCTCTCTGGAACTTCGCGTCTCGCGGTTCAGACTGTCGTTAGATATACTCAGAGAGAGAGAGAGAGAGATGGGGGCGCAGAGCGACCCGACCCAGGACGGGTCCGACGAGCAGCAGCGGCGGTCGGAGATCTATACATACGAAGCCCCGTGGCACATCTACGCCATGAACTGGAGCGTCCGCCGCGACAAAAAGTACCGACTCGCCATCTCCAGCCTCCTCGAACAGGTACTAATTCTTTCTTTCTTTCTTTCTTTCTACGCACTTTCTTTAAATATATAATACATAATATAATATATATATATATATATATATAATAATAAATATCTAACCGAGAAACTACCGTTTCTGTATGTACACGAAGTACCCCAACCGGGTCGAGATCGTCCAGCTCGACGACTCTGGAGAGATCCGACCCGACCCGAATCTCTCCTTCGAGCACCCCTACCCGCCTACAAAAGCCATCTTCGTGCCCGACAAGGACTCCAACAAGCCCGATTTACTCGCCACGTCCTCCGACTTCCTCCGCATCTGGCACCTCCACGACCGCCACGTCTCCCTCAAGTCCCTGTTGAATAACAACCGGAACTCCGAGTTCTGTGGCCCCCTTACCTCCTTCGACTGGAACGAGGCCGAACCCAGGCGGATTGGGACGTCCAGCATCGACACGACCTGCACGATTTGGGATATCGAGAGGGAGACGGTGGATACGCAATTGATAGCGCACGATAAGGAGGTGTACGATATTGCGTGGGGAGGGGTTGGGGTGTTTGCCTCTGTGTCCGCCGACGGGTCTGTTAGGGTTTTTGATCTGCGGGATAAGGAGCACTCCACGATAATTTACGAGAGTTCGGAGCCGGATACTCCGTTGGTTCGGTTGGGGTGGAACAAGCAGGATCCAAGGTATATGGCGACGATTATAATGGATAGTTCAAAAGTGGTGGTGTTGGACATACGTTTTCCTACCTTGCCCGTGGTGGAGCTGCAGAGGCACCAGTCGAGCGTGAATGCGGTGGCGTGGGCCCCGCACAGCTCGTGTCATATTTGTACGGCAGGGGATGACTCACAGGCATTGATTTGGGACTTGTCGTCAATGGGGCAGCCGATAGAGGGAGGGTTGGATCCGATACTGGCGTATACGGCAGGGGCGGAGATCGAGCAGCTGCAGTGGTCGAGCTCACAGCCGGACTGGGTTGCCATAGCATTCTCGAGTAAGCTCCAGATTCTGAGGGTATGATTGGAATGAAATTCTATTTTTGGATGTTGATGTTGTTTCTGATTTCATTGCGATAGATTTGGCTTTAGCATCTAACTGTAAGTTCATATATTCCATTTCAAATGGGAAATGAAGCTGGTCACTCGATTGTTGGAATTTATACCAATGACTCCTCTTTTGCCTTCTAGTTTTTGTAACTCTGTTTAATTGTGATATTTTTCCCATTTGGTCAAGTGATTGTCTTGAGCACATTACGGGAAAATATAATTCTTAAATCAATATGCCCGAACGACGTTGGAGACAGAGATATTCTGTGTGTTTAACTGTTGGAGATATAGATATTCTGTGAGTTTAACTGTAGTAGATCCTTTTGGGATTGGGTAATTAGGCTATGGATCCTTTTGGGATTGGGTAATTAGGCTATGCAATTCATCTTTTTCTTTTTATTGGAATTGAGTTTTCGGCATACTTTTGACCTGTGCGTAGCTAGCAAACTAGGCTTATCATGTTATCAGTTTATTAAAAGTACAAAGCACATTTTTGTATACCCTGACTACTTTTTTGTACCTTGTTTTGTGCTCAAACAAAGTGTTTTTATTCTCTGCTAGTGACACATTGGCTTCACACCCTGATCAACCCTTTGAAAAGCTCATCTGTTGCATCAAATGACAATTTCCTTGGGTGGGTAACAAATGAACAATTCAAATTTTCAAAGAAGTAAAAGATCCAAATACAACTTGATTGAGCGAGCAAGGGACTTTAGAAAATACGAATGAGCCACCTAGGCTTGAAGAAGTATGTTTCAAACATGTATCTCTTGCTTCCTGTAACTCCCAATGAAGTCATTTAACTTTCTCGTGTATCTACGACAGGATATCAGTGACATTGACGTAGTTTGTATGTAGTGACTGCTAAAATACATCCATTTAAAAGTTGTCATTAAACACACTGTAGGCATCATTAACAGTACATTAATTTATTCTCATAAAATTCGATTTCTGGATTTATACTGTTGACTCCTGCTTCGCCTTTTAGTTTGATAACTTTGTTTAATTCTGCATTTTCTCGGTCTGACTTTTTGCCCTTTAGTTGAGTGATCCACTTATGCATGTTAAGATAGTCGATGGTTCTTAAATTAATCTCGTTGAATGACATTGGAGGTATTTATATGCTGTAAGTTTTAACTGTATAGCATCCTTTTGGTTCTGCAGAATTAGGTTCTATCACACATCCTTTTGTTTGTAGGAAATTGAGTCTTTTGGCGTCCTATTCCCCTGTGCATGACTTACAAACTAGGGCTTATCTTATCTTTTCAGTTTATTATTATTATTATTATTACTAGAAGTGCAAAATGATATCTTGATGTACCTTCTGGTTCCCTCTTGGCCTTTGTTGACTGTAACTATGCGGTTTATTGTACATTTTCTGTGGTCAGGCTAAGTGTGTATATGCTCTGGTAGTGTCTTATACTCGTATGAGCTACACAACCTGATCAACACTTTGAGAAGCTACCATGAAGTCATTGAACTTCCTCGTCTATCTACGACAGGATATCAGGGATTAAGCTGCAGTTTATGCGTAATAACTGTAAACTACACCCGTTTAGAAGTTGTGCAAATAAGCATATGAGAGATCTGATGCCAAGTGAAGTGGTTAACGCGTCTGGTGACAAACAACCTAGATAATTGGTTAATCAAATCTGTTTAAAATATGCACAATTCTTGTTTTGATTTGAGGTTTCGTATGCAAATTATGATGCAAGTTATCTTTTGCCGCTATACATTGGATCCTGGTCTAGTGACTGGCTTTTTGTTATTTGTTGTCACTGCACGCCATTTTGCTTTGGTCTTGTTTGTTCTCTGTTTGTTTTGGTATACGGCTTTATGTGATGTTGTTTTTAGCTTTTAACCCTTGCTTTCCGTGGTTAAGAATGGCTGTAATTGGATTGGACAGTTCGGTTGCCGTTCCTCATGCATGGAATAGTTTTCAAGTTGTTTCTGAGGTACAAGCTTTTAATAAATATATACTAGAGTGCTACACACGTGTCGCACGAGGTATGCGTATTTTATTTTTTTATATTATATTAATTTTAATTATTTTATGAAATTATTTCTGGATTTCTTTCTTCAATATTGCATATTGTATTTCTTATTTTTCTTTTTCAGTTATTTATAATTTTATATAAAAGATCGATTCCAGTATGCTTTTAAACTATTAATGCTTATGTGAAAAATTAAATCTATTTAAACTAATTTTAGGTATGTGAAAATTGGTGTTTATTATGACAATATATGAAAATTTTATGGGGATTTTTAGATTAATTGGAATAAATTTACAAAAATGATTATTTTCTAAAAATATTTAGATTTTTAAATATAATTTTTATAACTTATATTATGATGAGTTATCTTATAGGTTTGTAGAGATATATATGTATATCTTGGGGATATTTGTGATCTTAGAGGAAATTTAGTTCTATAATGGTAAGATGGTATATAAGTATATTAATAATTTTTATTTTGAAAAGTTTTATTGTTTTAAATTTATAATTTAATTGGATACATGTCATGTAATTGTAAGGATAAAGGTTGTTAAAGTAAATATAATTGTAGGGGACAATTTTTATATAGATGAGAGGATTTTTGGCCTCTAAGTTGAATCGGTGTGTTCCAGCTAAGCTTAAAAGTCGTAAGTAGATAAGAGTGATGGGATTTGATAAATCAAATTAGAAAACAGACCTAGCCAATACATAGCATAAGATTATTGAAAAAGAGAGTTCGGCTTAAAAGTCGTAAGTAGATAGAGTGATGGGATTTGATAAATCAATCAAATTAGAAAACCGACCTAGCCAATACATAGCATAAGATTATTGAAAAAGAGAGTTCGGCTTTCGATACTCGATTTTGTAGTGTTGTAGCCAGAATGTTGTATCTACACTAAAGTGAACCGATTCACCCCATTCATCATCTTCTTCTTCTTCTTCTTCTTCATACATAGGCCCGAGCCCATGGGGTGATGTCCTCGCTGATCTTAATTATCTCACATTTCCTGGTAACCAAACCAAAATTAACTGAAATATATATTTTGGCAACCATAGAATGTAAACATATTACATGGTATTGTCCAATTCACTAGTGGGCTATTACAACAAAATATGTTACAAAATTCCTAATCTCATGTTCCAATTTAAACTTAAAGTGCCAGAAATTCCCCCAAGGTTGAACCACAGCCTCTCTAGGAAGATTTATTTACTCTATTTTTAATTTTTTTTTTGTTTTGATAATTATGTATTTACCAGTGGTGTTTGTCTGCATCATGGTTGCCGAAGATGGAGACGGAAACGGGAATCGTAAGAAGAAATGGAAGCGAGAAATGCATGCCAAAAATGTAGAGGAAACGATAAATGCGAATACGATTTGAAATATTTTTAGATAGGATTATATAACATGTGAGAAAAGTATATAAAATAGGTGATTTTTTAATCCGAAATTTAGATTTGTAAGTACTATAATACTTGTACATTTATATCAAAATTCAATACTTGATATTAACAAGATGATAATAAATTAAAATAATAAAAGTGAAAAAAGTAGTTAATCATAAAAGTGCTAAAAAACTAATTCTCATAATGATTTTTAATTATTTTAATTATTTACTTAGGAAATGATAGACAACAAGTTTCCTATAAATTTTCAATTGTATCTTTTTCGTTTCTCATGAAGTTTCTCAATCATTTCCTTTGAGCTTTATATGTATATCTCCATTAGTTTCTCAAATGTTTTCGGATCGTTTCCTACCCATTTTTCTCAAAGATTCTTTGGCGTTTCGTACCCGTAGCGGAAACACATTTCCGGAAAAATGCGATTCCTACTAGAAACCCGTGTTTCTGGTAACCATGGTATGCTCTCTTCTAATTCTAGAGTTCGATTGGAGGATTAGAAATTTATATGGTTGCTAGCATATTGTTTTGTGCTATTATTTTAAAAACTATATATATATTTTTTATTTTTTTTCAAAATAATTAGTATGATAAATTTAAATAATTTATAAAAATTGCAGTAGTATTTTTCAAATTTTATTTGGATATAAAAAATAAAATAATACATTCTGGTACCGGATTCTATACATAACATTATTTGTATAAATTAATGCCAAATAAATTTTGAAAAATATTGCCACGATTCTTATAAATTACTTAAATTTATCACACTAATCATTTTTAAAAAATATATATAAATAAAAAATTATTATTTTTAAATAAAGCACAGAACAGCATGCTAACAACTGTATGAAGTTCCAATCCTCGATTGGAATATGCTCTGGACAACAAAAATAATACGGCTCACAACTAAGTCACTAAATCCTTCGTGTATAGGAGACGTTTTTATTTCCAATCATTGCTCCTGCTCTCACTGTTTTTTGAACTATAAATTCGACGCTCTCACTCTTTTGCTTACGTTCCCACTCCCCTTTTTGCTCCGCAAATCGGTGGATTAGGCTCATAATCCAAGCTAGATGCCCAGTCAGTGTCTTTACGCATATCCGACGTACAATCTCACATTACAAAATATCCAAACAAACACCACCAAAAAGTATTGTCAATTCCCAGTTTTGATGAATATTTGGGTATTTGAAAATTTAGAAAGACTCACCCATAGTTACTGGAAACTAGGGGTAGGAAAAGTGTTTCCGGTAGGAGTACGAAATGTTGGGTAATTTTAAGAGAAAATGTGTAGGAAATAATTCCAAAACGTTTTGGTAACGATTAGATATACGTTTACAAAATTCAAGAGAAATGACTATTAGAAAACCTAAGATTAACTATTTGAAAACATACTATGCTTATTGGATAATATTTCATAAAAAATAATAGAAATATTATAAGAATAATTTTTTTTAATCACTTTTATGTTTAAATAAATTTTTTCATTTCTATTATTTTGATTTATAACTAACTTGTTGATACTAAGTATTTAAATTTTGATACACAAATCTAAGGAAGTATTATAACGCTTACAAATTTGAGTAAAGTTTCATAATGTTATATTAAAGAATCGCATACATTTTGTATACGTTTCCCACTTGTTCTAACTAGAAGAAACATTCGTGTGTTGCATATGAAGTATTTCTCGAATATATTTTATTTCCTTATTCAGCATGTTAAGTCAAGTTAACTAGAGATTAGTCCCATCACTATCAACTTCAATCAAAATAAGATAATCCACATTATATAAAAATGCAAATTGCTTCCCCCCCTTGGCCCCACCACTCCCCCACCAAAATGACATTTTTACCCTTGTTTTTTTAAAATAATTACATTTTACTTTATGTCATTACTTATTTAATAGTTTTTATATTTTTTTTATTTTTTATTTGTTTAAAA
>MKEJ01077904.1:0-15829 GCA_001753735.1 Embelia ribes
GCTAGGGGGTATGACCCCAAAGGTGACCCATGTGATTCTAACTTTCAATCTCAAGTCATGAGTTTGTTAATAAAACCAATGGGCCAACCCCGTGGGGTTAGAAACAAAATTCTCATTGCTACATGAATTGGATCTCATCGACAAAAGAAACAACCAGAGCACGGAAATTTTGACATGATCCGTGAAATACAATGATACGCATACCAATAACCGTGTGACGAAACTGTACAAACTCTATGTGATTTATGTCGTGTGGGGATTCTGTTTTTAGGAAATATTTTGACACGCTTTATCTAACAAAGTAGGTGTTTACAATTTCCGCTCTCACTCTTCTGTAGTAAAAATATGCTTGACTAGTTATTTGTGCAAAAATTATTGATCATTTTTTACGCAATGGAAATACTTGTTGTTATGCCTGAATGGGTTTCTGTCATTTTAGGCTTTTAGTAGAGGCTTCCTTTTTTCTTGTATTGGTGAATGAAGTAAGACCCATACACATACAAAAATTGAAGAAACTTTCACACCATGTATCAGCCACCTGAAACAACTTTCAGCGAGTTAGAGATTCGTTATTTTTTAGGACAAAAAAAAAAAAAAAATTGATGTGTCGCATTTTTACGGCCTTTGATGAATGATCCATGTCGTATAATGTTACTTGTTAAAGTAATGATTAGTGCTCAGGACAAATAATCTAATAGTCTCATACCAACAAGAAATTGTGATCCGAGTTTTATTAACCTTCTTGATTACAGGATAAAACAAGAAAAGCCAGAAAAACTGAAAAAATAACAATAAATTGAATCTAAGAATGTACATGTTTTGACCTGACTGTTGAATTGAAAGTTGCAATGGGTATGACACATACAGAGCCCTAGTTCTATTGCGAAGTACATCATCACCCAGATCGCAATACAAGTTCTTAATCTCGAAATGCTTGGGAAAATTGTTTCCCAGTGGAGAATGTTTTATAATACGCTGTAGTTTCTCAGGTTTTTAAGGAAAGTCTCTCCAACGACTGATCCATCCTTAACGAAAATGGCAGGATAACCAATTGGCGCCTCCACCCAAGCTTCGGTACCTTGTTTTCTGTATAGTTCTCCTGTCCAAATATGTTTCCAAACACAACTTTCGCCTAAAGGAAAATAAACGTTTACAGTCTTTTTGCCTTTGTCCAGAACAGGCACAACTAGTATCTCCTCACCAACTAAAAATTGTTCATAAGTCAAGCCATGAACGTGCTCGTCTTTTGGATAGTGAAGGAATAGGTGGCGACATACCGGAAAACCTTTCTTACTAGCTTCCTGCTTGAGAAAAAAAAGTAAGACCTTAATTTCTTTGGGAAATGCAATTTTTGAAATATATTTATTGAAAAGAATTTTACGTTACCTTGATAAGTTGGACCCTGTAAAACTTCCAAGCTTTGAACACCTTAGCGAACCTTGCAAAATGTGATAATGTTGTGTGATTTGAGTAGAACTGGCTGTTAATGGATGGTTTATTACCCTGTTTAAAAATAACGAAGGACATTTTAATTTTGTGTTTGACGAAAAATCCTTAAAGGAGACTGATTCTAGTAACACATGCAATTTCAAAAACTCTAACACAACTATTGATGATCATAACAACAGAGACTTATGAATGTTTTTTCTTTGTTTAACAGGAGCGGTTTTGTAACTTTACCTCATGGGTCCGAAAGACGGTGGTGAATGCATTGAGCTCCATCCACCTCATCAGCAACTCCTCACTTCTATGATAATTGAAAAAAGGTAAGTTAACCGTGCAATAACCTCCTATGTCACTGTGATTGAAAGCATATCCCGATAATCCGCTACTAAGCAAGCCAACAACAGCACTCTTTATCCCATCATTTGTTTGCCAACTAACCATTTGGTCGCCTTCCCAGAATAGCATTCCCCACTTAGGGCTATCTCTAAAACCGGCTCTCATGAAGAACACTAATGCTTCTTCTGAGTCTTCTTTATCTTTGCCCACACGGGTAGCTTTCCATTCGTCGACGAACTCCCGGTTTATTTTAGCCCATAATTCTGGGTACTTGTTGTGGGCTGTGATGGGATCTTCACCTATAAAGAGAATGAATGTAAATCCAATTAGTTTAGATATTATTATGGCCATGGGGCTTCCTTGCACCTCAAAATAGTATACCTTTTAGTATTTCTCAAGGGTTAAACTACTGTAAAGTAGACGGAAAATATACTTTTCCGAGAACATTAAGGAAAAAGATACAAAAAGCATACCTTTTAGGGTGTGAAACATATATTTTTTAGTGAAAAAAAGAATTACAAGCTCTACAAATACAGGTTATACTTAGGAAAAAGTTCCATTAGTTATAGCAGCAAAACCAGAAAAAAGCTTTTGATGGTTTCTGTTTTCTTTAAGGAGTTTTTGAATGTCAAACCTGAGTAGAGCAAAGCGTCAACTGGTAAGCCTTCGCCAAAATCAGCCATCCATCCCCTGACACCGCCATCTACCATTTCGTGCAAAATCTTCTTGAACCAACTGGCAGTTTTCGGATGGGTTAGATCCAACATTCCCACATCAAATGCCGTATTAGGTACCATATACAGTTCTCCCTTATTATCTCTCACTAATATATCCAAATCCTTTGCCTCCTTGAAAAGGTTTCTCCTTATGTTTGGCTTCTCATCCATCTGGCACATCAAGCGAACTTGTCAAGTTTGCCAATGAGTTTGCTTGCACTATCTATTACGATTAGAGTTTAATTTCTATACATTGTTTGGTTTACGATTTTCTTACACCGTCAACTTTTAGATGTTTGACGACTAAGCAGGACTCTTAGATATGGTAAATGCAATAATGCTTAGATGTCCGTCATCATAGAGCAACTGTTAGATTGAATTCTCATTCATGCAAATCTATAGTGACTTTTAGCTTATTCTATTTGGGGTAATCGTAATATAAACACAGTAGATGGAGATACAACTGTAGACACACAAATTTTGTGGTCCATAAGTGTCTTAAAATCCAATTAAAGAAAATGAGTCACAAGTCTTGAAGTCCTATTAAAGTAAGAAAGGCCAAGTAAAATGACCTAAAGTAAAAGAGCCAAGTAAAATGGGTTAACTTGTCTTGAAACCCGTTGAATTAATTATGCTCATATTAAAATGAGATAATTAATAAATAAATATTTAAAGAGAATAATTATTAAATTATTATTCTCTTAAGGCAATAAATCAAAAAAATATGCCAAAAAAATATTCCATTGCCTTATTTACTACTCCTCAAATACTGTAAAAAAAGGGTCAATGTCTCATTTCAAAGGGGACCGAGGGCATCAAGCAAGCAAGACACAACAAGTTAGTCTTCAAGCCTAGAGAAAGAATCTCTGAATCTCGAAGATCAACTCTCAAACATTCAAAGAAATCGAAGAATGCCAAGAACAGTTCGTCATTTCTTAAAAAACGCGAAGAACGGTAGCCGGAACGCGAAGAACAACAACCGGATTGTAGATCAAGCTGTTCAAGCCCTTAAATCAAGAATTCTTTAATAAATGCAATTTGATCCGCAATAAGTTATCGAAGCCGCAAATCAAGCGTTTTAAAGTCAAAGTTCATCAATTCTTCAACAACACAAAGAATTCAGAGAACATCAAGCACATTCAAGATCAAGCGCGAAGCCCTTCAATCAAGTATTCTTCAACAAAATCCAGCTAGATCCGCAACAAGCTCTCAAAGTCGTAGATTAAGCATTTAAGGAGAAGAATAAAAGGATTACATTTCTTATAATTAGAAATTACAGAGAATTGTACTCGATCAAATTCAAATTAATAAAATTATCTTGTTTCCTCAATTTTCTTGTCTTATTATTAAGATTAGTGATTTTGTGCATTACAACAACTTCTCTTATCTAATAATGTATCAAAACTTTTCTACTTGCCATGTTAAGAATTCCATCAAATTTTCTATGGTAACAAATGATGAAGTCTTAAGCTCTTTAGATTTTTTAATGTGATCGAAATTATATTTTATTGTTTAAAGATTATCACCGGAGATAGGCAGGGATTGCAGTATGTCATCACTTGAATATGCTGTGCTCTAAGATCTTTAATTAGCTGATGCCACCCTGCGTACCTTGTTGTATCCACTTCCCAATTCCACCAAAGCTGTGACCCGATCACCGTCTTCCTCTGACCTACCCAGTCCTGCATCGTAAATGCAATGAAATATTTGTAACTGTGCTACTCAAATGTTTTTACGTAGGTGTTTACATTTTTTATTACCAGAATACTGAATATAGTTATATCTCACATGATTGGACTATTCATATATTTCTTGCAGGCAACTCAAGCCATTGAGTATGTTGATTAATGCACTTATATTCGGTTGATTTTGTACCTGCAACCAGAACGCTGAGATGGGAATATCATACGACTGCAATTCATCCCAAATATCACGAACTAAATCTGTTCCACCTTGCATTCCAACTATAGCCCCGGATGTAATCCACTCTGGAAGCTCTGGGGGTCTCCCAATGGCTTCGGTAAAATGCTCAACAAACTCCAAAGGTGAAGTCCCATGTAATATTCTCCCTTGCACAGAGTCTCCATACATCTGAAACATTAGTATTCTTAATTTTATGAAATTTCTATGGATCACTACATCTGTAACTTCATTCGGCTCATAATTCAATTGGGCTTCTAGATTCAGCTGTGAAGCGCATTATGGGTTATCAAATGTTACCTGTATCTGAACTCTGTCATGTCTTGTTAGATCGAAAACCGAATAATTGTATCCTTCAAGGTAAAGAGACTTCATCTGTGATGTTATATAGAATGGCGAAGGAGCATAGGTAGTACTCCAATCTCCGCCCGCCCTGCATTAGAAAACATTCATTTTGATTATCTAGTGAGTAGTGATTAATGATCCAATCTTCTTAAAAAAGGGAAATATAAAAATCTTACCTATAGCTAACTAAATTAGCTGCAAAGGTAATTGGTTGATCCCCTCTTCCAATCCCTTGTTCTTGAACAAAAATAGGTACCCTTTTCCCTTTGAAATCCATGTGCGAGAATTGCTCTCCAAAACCAAAAAATCTCTCATTTTTTGCACTCGAATATGTAAGAAAAACACGATTGAAATCTTTACACTCGGGACCTGTCATGATAAAATTTTCTTCGCTCGCAGATGAAGCATTGAAAATGGCTTTTGGCTTTGAGAGACGAAAACCACCTATTCGACGTCGCTTGATCTTCCCTAGCCTTCTCGAAAATCCATGGTAAGTTCCATAAGTCCGTGCAGAAACTTTTTGCTGGTTATTAAAATTGGGTTCTCCAAATTTTACTTGAAACCCGATTTGGTTACCATTTTTCTGATCGAACAGGAACCAATATTTAGCCGAAATGAGATCATTAATAATACCCGGGTTCGGACTTTTCTTCTTCTTCCTTTTTTTGAAAACTTTGCCTGTGATAAGCAACATTGGGAAATTAATTCCATTTTCCTCTATTTTAAGATCTGGATCTTTTATCTCCGTTTCATATTCCAACCGATTAATCACTCGTATATCTTCAATCATCTGATGATTACATACCAAATGAACATCTCCATCTTTAATAACAAATGACCCTCTACTCTCTTCCACCTCAGTTTCAGCCATAGCTGCAGAGATAAAAGCCTGGCCGGATATCGTCGACCATATCGCCCTTGTGGGTTCGGATTGATGGGAAACCGAGAGAAACCCGCCATTTGTCGGTCTCCAAGTTAATTGGAAATCATTGCCAATGGGAAAAACTTGATGTGAAGAGAGTTTTTGAGGTTTGAAATAGAGAGTTCCTTGGATGAAAGGGAGAGATCTTGGTGCTGATGGGAAAGGGTTATTGAGATGTTTGTGGTGCTTTTTGGTGATTTTCAAAGTTGGCATATTGATTATGGAGAATGGTTCATGAAGTTGTATTCATACGTATATGCATACATATATAGTTATTTGCCCCTACCAACTTGCACTTTATTCACATGTGATGATTTGACTTTTGGAAATAATTCCCATAGAAATTGTCTATACAAAGCTAATTTCATTTTGATAATCATGAAGGGATTTGTCTTTGCTCCATTTCAATTGTCCATTTAATTCTCGTTAATTATGTCTTATTGTGGCCTATTAATATGATTACAAGTGACATTAAAATTACGGAGTTCATTTTATTCTCTTTTTGGTGTACTGATTTTTATAAACAAGCCGATTAGATACATATACATATGAAATACGAATTTTAATCATATTTGTCATGCATTCAAACCACCTGTGTATAAAATTTTGTATAACAGTTTAAGAATCTATTTTATGAAGGTATTAGTCCCTACTTGAGGTTAATTATTTTCTTCGGAAGAGACTAATTTATAGCCCCTTATTAAACTCGTGATTTGTACCTATAGAGTTTCTTGGAGAGGTTGTATTCAACCTTAAAATCGCTTAATCGTAAACTAGTGGATTAGTTACGAAACTATAGGGCTATCGACAAACGTTCTTTTGACATAAATTTTGTGATAAATCAGCTGTGTACCCTCGTTTCACCTGTAACCATTAGATTTTCTATATTTTCCGTACACATGAGTTTAATTGCCTAAGATCTTGTTCGCTTATTAATAACTTGATTATGTCTATATAATAATAGTTAGAAACAATGCGTGTGATAAGCCGTATTAAAACCAAGAAACATAAGACTATTTCTAGATTAGAGCCATGTAAGAATCTTATCTTGGAAATTTAAAAATTCACTTGTTCAATGAGATCTTTCTAATGGCAGCTAAGATAGAATTTTTTGTTTCTTTTCTTTCCACATTTTTTTTTTTATTTGACTCTTTTTTATTCAATGTTTTCTTTAAATGCATACTCTGAGGTTCCTATAAGAACAAATTAATTTTCTTGTCCTTTCTTTTTTATGCCATCCAAAACTGCTAAAAAGCCATCATATTTGAAAAATACAAAAATGAAGATTCCCATAAATTGAGGAAATTCCTAATTTTCTTGTTTTGGTCACTGAACCTTCCCTAGATATGAGTTCTATTCTGAACACTTATTGACATTATGAATGGGGCCGTATTTCCGTCCAGATTCTAATTGTGTATCTCTATTATTATCATTTTATTTTATTTTTTATTTTTATTGTGGGCTAGTCAAATAATTCATTTTTTTTCTCCTGACATACATGGCCTGTAAAATATATATTTATATTCCAACCAAATTTCTTGCCTTTTCACTAATACAAATTATCAGGCTACTTCAATCAACCAAAATGCTAGTTGTCTAATTTCTTCAATTTAGTTTTATAAATTTGGTGTTAATAAATTTTATTGAAATCAAATGACAATAATAACATTAATCAAAGACAAAATAAAGAGTTTGTCACTATATATTTTGTAGTTCTAGTAATTTATTGTCATAAATGATCTAGGTTCTTGAATTGGTAATTTTTACCATATAAACTAAAAAGGAGGCTACAACAAGAGGGGTTTTATTTCCATTGCGATGCTAATAAGTTACTTTTCTATGATATTATAGTTGGAAATGAACTCGAATAAATATGAACATAATACATCATATCGAGACTCCGAATATAATTTGAAGTAATTTTGCCAATTTACAACACATGGATGGGGCCGAAGAATTTTGTTATAGGTAACTTCAACACATTTAAAAAAAAAATTCATACTACAACATTTTTTATCGTGAAATTAAGCTAAAAAGATAAAAGATTTTTTTATGAAATTATTTTGTTTCTATAGCAATTGTGGGCACTCAATGAGTTTTCCTTTCTTGTAAGCAATGTTCTTTGAAATTATGCACCAATCCATGCTTTAGAACAAGGTTCAACCAATTCTTTTTTCTCCAATAAGTTAGGTAACTAAAGATCATGAGGTTGACCGCAATAAGTTTACGAATATTGATATGTACCAAAAATCATATTCAGAAATTGAATAATAATTTATGAAGCTGTAACAAGCCTAATCCATCTTTTATTATAAAATTAATGCATAAATATGACCTTTTTACAATTTCGCTAATTTATTTTCGAGGCATGATCATTTTCCTGAGTTGGCATCAACTTACCATCGCATCCACTTTTACTCCCTTGTTTTTTCAATTATAATAATACACCCCTTAGGCTTTTGGGTCATATTTTCATGGTGACTAGAATTTGTTTGGTTGTAATTTTTAAGCAAATAAATCAACTTATTTCTGGTTAAAAAAAAATCAGACATATTCAGATTACAATTTCTAACTTATTTAGGCCAAAACAACAAATAAATTAAGCACTTCAACTTAAAAGTTGAGCAGTCAAAAATTGTCTAACTTTTTACCAAATAAACTAAAAAAGTATAGCGTGTACGCTTCCATCAAACAAGCCCCAAGTAAAGAAGACAAGAAAGAGAGGAGCCAGTCGCTATTCTAAACCAGATGATCAGACAAACACGGATGAAAGATTTACCTACTTTCCAAAGAAACGAAAACGAAAACGAAAACAAAAAGTAAACCTGATTATACTTTTCATAACATTAGGCAAACTATATAGAGAACTCAAGTTCGATGCAACCATCGATCAGTATGACTGGCAAGTAGAGCATGTTCTTGAAAGATGAAAATTTGAATCAGAAAAAGAAGAAATCTTACAGATAGTCTCTGAAGGACGAGAACAAACTGTTTTAGCTTCTAAATCAAGAAATCAAGTATTTGAGCAGGACCACTTATCCATACATCTTACCTAAATCATGAGATAGTCAAATATGTACTTTCATATGTGCTATTATATTATTCTACCTGGTTACTTTCGTCGCGAAAAGGAACATTTACCATGGAGAAGGAATAAGCCAAACGGGGCATCTGTATTCTAAAAAGCCACAACTACCACCCGAGTGCATTGTTATGTAAATATTGCTTTTCAAATTGTAAACGTGAATGTAGTCCCTCACGTACTTCTCACCACCCGAGAAACACCAATCCAAATTGTCTCGAGAGTCATAGATGCAATCCGCCATGAAATAAGTAGCTGCTACGCATGAAGAGGAGGCCGATAGACAACTATGTTCGTCCACAAATAGCACACGATCTCCCAAACTCTCCATTTTCCTCCACTCCTGAGAAAGCAGATCTAATCTGTAAACAACCATTTTCCCAACATGATAGCAAACCAGTAAAAGATCGTCACACGATTTGACCAAATATAGTTTTTCCCAACAGGTTTCCTCCACTGGGGGCCAAATATAGTTTTTCCCAACAGGTTTCCTCCACTGGGGGTGAAACGAAACGACTAGCGGTTGGTGGCTTTTGTTCATCAATCTCAATAACAGCAAGCGTTCCATAAACAGAAAGGCCCAAAATCTTGCCCTTGTAGCACACGAAACTGGCGAATCTTAATCGAGATTCAACCGTAGTCCACGTCGTCTCCCCCAATTTCGCGAAAGCCAAACTATTACATGGGCCGTAAATTACAAATACAAGAAATTCGGTTCCCAGTTTGAGTACTGAGGCTTTGCGTACGAGGTCAAACCAATCTACCTTCAAGCTAGCCAGCTTTTTTAATGTCGAAATTGAGGGCAAATTGTATTTTGCTCTAGTGATAGGGTTCAAAAGTTGAATGTTTAAATCGGGACTGATCATTATGAGCCATCCGTAAGAAGAACCCCAAATCCTCCGATCATGAGCCTTGGGGAGAGGAATTTTCAGGATCTTATTCTTGTATAAACTGAAGCAAAGTTCACCATTCTGGTTAGCATCGAGCATTAGCCATGGGATTTTGGGTCCTGAGAGCCAGGCCTTGTCCTGATAAACCGATCGCCATGATTTGCATACGGAAGAAAATGCAAGAAAATCTTCAATTTTATCTAGCCGATTGGCAACCTCATTGATGATGTCATATGGAAGTAGGGACCACATAGTTACTACAGATTTCTTGATTCGGAAAAGAAACAAATATATGGAAGTGTTAGGCTTTGCAGAAATGAATCATTTATATCATACGTTTAAATATCAATCCAATCACATGTGCATGTGCAATTCAACTTTTTTAATTGCGTAGCAGCGAGACTTGAACCCAGGACCTCCGCCTCTTATGATACCATGTTAATTGATGTGCAACCATCTCTCCCAAAAACTTAAACTATTAGGGAGATGAGCATTATATTATTTATTATATTCAACAGTTACAAATGAACAATTATTATGGTCTCGACTGCAATAAACCAAACAAGAATTCCTAGGTTTATATCACATTTAGCGAAGTGATTCTCAAATTCTTACAGGAAGCCCGAAATGTACTAGTTCTGAGAACCTAAAGAGTTGTCTTCACTACTTCAACATATTATCATGGTATGAAGAATCTAAATAAAATGAAAGCAATGGAATTTTGGAAGTTCCATCGGTTGCAGATCCGCAACCAGTTACAAGACAGAAACAAAAACAGAAAATACAAAGAGAGTGGAACTTTAGATTGCAATTGGAAACATGAACTCAAAATCCATAAGATTTCAGGTTTGATTGCGAAGGGAAATTTATCCTTGCACGAAGGGCAACTAAATCCCTATAGCACCAATTTTCCGTTGGATGATTTTGAGACATTTGCAATGTCATGGTTTAAAGTCGTTTCTAATCCAAGTGCCGATGCCTTAGTGCTACGCTAATATGAATTCCAAATCATAGTACTCATAGACTGAGGGCTTGTTTGGTTGCAGCTTTTAAGCAAATAAGCCAGCTTATTTTTAAATAAGAAAAAAACTTGGATATATCCAGCTCATTAAGACCAAAACGGCAAATAAGCTCAACTTCAAAGCTGAGCAATCAAAAGTTGTTCAACTTTTCAGTAAAAAGCTGGAGCTTATAAGCTACAACCAAACAACCCCTAACAAACTTACAAACTATACACAAAAATCCGAAACCCTTAGAATTTCAAAACATCAAGTTGTCAAACGGACCCTTATTTTAGATGTATCATGCATGTCATTGCTGTGTTATCAACAGGATGAACATGAAGCTTGAAACGAAAACATGAAAAGACAGTCACCTCAATAATGCTGCCCATCTGTCTTCTGATATCATTGTCTTCTTCCTTAATCTTGAGTTTTCGTCATCTTCCTCTTTCATTCTCTCATTTTCATTCTGAAAATCAAGGTCGTTTAGTGCATCAATTTCATCACATAAATATGGGCAGCAAACAATAATTATGATCAAAGGACTAATCAATCATAAAGTTCATTCCAGCAGATGGGAGTAGAATGGTCATACTCATTACCACCATAAGAAATGGAAATGACAAAAAACTTTCATTCTGGGAATCGAGATATAATAGTAACGTAGCAGGGACGTTATCACAACCTATGAATTCACAAAACTATATGCATGTATATCCAGTGGAGGGAGAGAATCAGCATTAATGGGATGGAAAGATAATTCAAAAGAGAAAGAAACTAATCTTTTTATTAGAGAAAAGAGGTTACAGTAGGTTTCTTAGCCCCAAAATTCATTGCATCAATTTTAGTCGCGTTGAGAAACAAATACTGGAAAGGAATGACAAATGTGCAACACTTCTTCACAAAGTCTATACATATGGACCGTCCAGTGCACAAAATTCTCGCAGTGCGGAGTTTGAAAGGGTCCCGTGTGCGCAACCTTACCCCTATTTCCAAAAAGTTTATTTCCAACGGGATGAACCTGTGATCCACAGGTTGCAATGGGGGCGTGCATGACCTAACTTATTGAAATTCAAGTTAGGACTTTTAACATCACTAATATCAATTTAAAAAAAGATTGAATATGGAACAACTATGATAATTAGATGCCATGTAAATATCAAGCCATCTTCAATTTGACAAAATCTAAAGAAACAGAAAATACAACCAGTTTAGAAAGACTAGCGGGTATGCTCTAAGTTCAATTGCCACTCGTGCAATTGAAGCATGCGAATCTTCCATGTTGAGCACGTGTAACGCGCTAGTTCAAGATGGACGGCTCAGTTGTATCAGTGGCATTGCCAAAAAGGGTTACAAAAAGCTCATTATGGCTAATCATTAAACAGACCCATTCCTAAATTATACTCCAATTCCCGGGCATTCACTGATTTAGCACACAATTTTGCCATATTAGACCTCTCTTTTCGGGGGTGTAAACAAGCCGAGCCAAGCTTGGTGTTGAGGTCGCCAGGTTTGCTACCAAGCTCAAGCTCTCCACGAGCCTAAAACCATCCCGCTCTAACTCGCGAGTCAGCTCTTTTAATAAAAGTTAAAACTTATACAGGAGAAATAAAATTCTCCATATTATTGTGTCTATGTAGTGTTAGACTAATATATATATATATATTAATTTTTATCTCATCCCTAACATATTATATATATAATGTATATATAAACGAATCAAGCTCTCAAGCTAAAGCTCGGCTCTTTTACTAAATGAGTTCTAAAATTCAACACTTGCTCGGCTGTTTTATCAAACGAGCCGAGCTCAAACAAAGTCACAAAACTAACTACTCTCGAGCCACTCTCAAGTGGCTGTCCATTAGCACCCCTACTCTTTTAGTTAGGGTTTTTCTCTTTTTTTCCAAAATTGAAAATTGAATTCTCTTTAAGGTTTCTCTCCTAATCTGAATTCAACATCCCATATGATGGTTTGATTATACTAATTTTGAAATTCAACAAAGAAAATAAACAGTGGGTGCAAGCAGAATGGAGACAAATGAAGAGAATAGTGATATAGATAGATAGATCGATAGAGAGAGAGAGAGAGAGAGAGAGAGAGAGAGAAATTGGAGCTTTATTATGTAAGCATATAAAGATTGGAGCTTTACCTGGAAATTGTTGGTGGGCAGAAGAGAAAAGATGAGAATTTTGATGATGTATTTGACAATCTTAAGGATTAGGGATTTTGTTTTGTTTTAATCAGTGATCTCACGAACACAAGGTGGAGTTAGATTTTTGATCATTGTCAATAGTTTAGAAATTGTCATATCTGTCTTCTTATACAATTCAATAAAATTATTATGATATCTACACTTCTTATAATAATAAAATATAAAATTATATTTTTTGACCTAATAATTTTATAATTTTTGGTGGGAAAAAACCTTTTTTTATCATAGAAATTGAGACTTGAGAGTGTAAATTTTTGCACTAAGAAATATATTATAACAAGTCTCCTGAAAATTTTAAAAAGTAAAATGCTGATTTAAACTTTTCCAACATTTTTCATTAGAGAATTTAAATTAAAAAATATGCCATCTAGAAAAACTAGTATGAATGCTAACTTTTTGATCTTTTTTTTTTTTTTTTCCGATTTATCAAAATCAACCAACAAAAAGTAAAACAATGAGTTCACAAAATTCATTGTATTTTGTGAAAAAAAAAAAGTATTGTATTTGTATTTATTTGAATTTATTTTTCATATATATATATATACATATATAACTCCTCGTACATATATCTCTCATGTAAGTATATATTTATATATATATAACTTCACTTTCGTAGTCTCTACTACTGCTTCGTCGTTCCGTAACCATCTGCCAAGGATATACCACTATCATTACAGCACCATCACAATCACAAAAGATACGCCACCGATATCACTATATGCCTCCGCTATCGCTGAAACGCCACCACTGGCACAGATTTACCTTGCGACTAACGAATAAAGATACAAATACATATATGTAGTATCTATAAGATATATATGTATATATATGTAGATAGGATTTTGAAAATAGCACCTAACCACTATAATACACTACATATGCTCTGAATGCCACAAAAGCTACGAATACTACGAGTGCATCTCAAATGCCACGAATGCTTCAAACTCCATAATTGCAATGAATACTTCAATGCCACAACTTCAAAATGAAGGCGTCTACGGCTCCATTACAAAGACCACCGCTCCAACATAAAGGCGCCACGATGCTGAATCCATATACTTCGAATATATATATATATATATATATATATATATACTTGTTCTACACATTCTAGCCTACATGTATTCTACTTATTCCCGAGTCATTTTCCTACATGAAAATGATACTACATGCCTGAAACCTACAATATGCCAAACATGTAAATATACTAATGGTCATTCCAAAATATATTGAGGTTCTTAATCTGCCCATAACTTGAATATATCCAAAAGAATTATTAGGATGCTTCCCTGCAATCCCGAACAACCCCGCTTATAATATCTGACACGCTACTTCTAACGTCACCAATATAACCGAGCTTTGCCACTCAAATGACCTTACTCATGTAAATGAAAATGGTTTATATAGTATAAAAAACACATTTCCTAATTTTATTCCAGCATCTCAATTTGAACGCATTTCGTAAAAATAGAAATGACAAAAAGTATGTCTACACATAGCCACTACAATATTGAACAAGAAACATGCACTATCCAAGTCCAAATGACCAATAAATCAAGATGAAATCGAGGCAAAAGCATAACCTCAATCTGTTCTCGATTTGATCTATCAATATATCATGGATCATAGCAAACCCATATATAAAAGTAATCTACGGGACGTAATGAATACATTCTCAAATTTATTTTGACAAAAGAACTTAGCACGCTAATCAAGAAAAAATAAATAGAAATATAGACAAAGAAACTTATGTAAAGATAATCCTCGTATGACGTAGAGTCTGAATACGTAATTATTTTTTATTGACGAGGTCCCAAGTTCGTCCAAAGTTGAGATTCTCTCTCCTTTCCCTTTCTTCCCCAATGGTTCTACTGTTTGTATATAAATGCAAAAACTTTTTGGCTTTTAAGCTGACTTGACCCCAACCCTATTGTCTACCAGCCGTCCACCACCGAACGGTTGCTGGATGGCCACCTAATGGCCATTGGAACTTCTACTTGCTGACTTCTCTTACCCGACCATTTTGGGCCCAGTTTGGAACTCTCTACAGTTTGAATTAGTTTGTCAAAACACAAAAATTGTAGATAATTGCATTATCTTTTCATCAATATTTTATAAGCCTTAGATGTTGCGAATACAACTTACGCTTAATCATGTTTAATCTTTTTCCAAGGCCAAACCACGATCATGAAAAATTGCCCACCATTCCCGAACTCTAGTATACGGTGTATACTATAGAGAAAAAATATTATAAATCATATAATATTATTTAACAACGTGAAAAATTTACTAGTAAATTTTGGGACATTACATCCTCCCCTCCTTAGAAAATTTCGTCCCCAAAATTAACAACTACTACGAAGGGATACTAATACAATGGTATGATAAGAACAAATACCAAAACCAGCAAATCCACAAAATGATGATAGCATAATAATTTGGTCAAGATGCAGTAAGAAGATACAATTTCTTAAATCTATGAATACTACCGGTACACATAGTGGGGTTTTGGAATAATCTTCTGACTGATCTCACCATGAATAATATCAAAAAGAGTACTTAGGACTACTCTGTTGATCAGACATAGTACCAATCCTTAGTAACGAATCATGTGAGACACTATATCCATCGCATCAATGAAAATGAAAGTGGTGTCAAGAAAAACAAGCATTGTTACTATGCTGAACTCAACTGCATTAAACACTGAAATACGAATAATAGCTAACACTTAGCTATAAGTATCTCTGACTCGTCAGTCAAAGATAAGATAAATAAAATGGCACTACCATAATGCATATAAGGAATATAAAGTCTACGATATATCATATAATGTAAGTATCACCAAAAAATGTCTCCAACCACATTTTCGAACTTTAAAAAAGAAACATGATATATATATATATATATATATATATATATATGTCACAAAAATAATCTATCATATAAATATATATAAAT
>MKEJ01077906.1:0-13339 GCA_001753735.1 Embelia ribes
TCCCGGATTTTCAGAGTAAATTTTTTGTATTTATAATAATATTATTGAAGCTTAAAATATTATTATTGCATTATTGTAGAATGAAAGTGCATGAACTATTGTAGGAGTAGCATATTGAAGTCACAGCCTTAGCGTTGAGTGGTTTAGTTAATATACTAGTTGCGTGGGAAGTTGGAATTAGGAGTAGCATTGGTGGTTACGAAGTTTGATTGTGATTGTTTAAGTTATAATTGAAGTGTAGAGAAGGGTGCTGGCGTACCCAAGAGGGGTACCAATACCCCAGAGCTCCAAAAGAGTTCTGTTAGCCAGCACACTAAAGTAGAGTGCGGGTATACATAGAGGTACCGGTATACCACACAAAAAAATTGTGGGCCCGGGCTATTTTATGTCCCATCCAATCCTTATACCCCGTACAAAATTTGATTTTTTCTTAATTTTTCTCATTTCTTCCGGTTGTGACAGTTGAGAGAGGGTGAGTGGTGATAAAAAATGAGTTTTTATTCATGGGTTGATTTTATCTAACTCCCGAGCTTGTACGTAGAATATTTTTACATATTTTTTATCTTTGAAGTAAGAGCATTCTTTTGAGGTAAGTCTCGCATCTTGTTTTGTTCGTTTATTATTTTTTGATTTCCATGCCTCGTATGTACATGAAAAATAATTTGATATTCTTGTTCCTTATCCTGAAGTGAATACTTTTATCTGCAGGTTCGTGTTGATTTGAGTTCTTTTTCTAGATCGAATCCGTGTCAATAGAAGAGGTAAGTTTGGGGGTTTTCATTTGGAAGGCTTTAGACATATTTTCTTGGTGTTAGAGATACGAGTAGGCTACGAAATGATAATATATTTGTGAGTGTATGTGTGTTCCTTACGTGTAAATTTTATGAAGTTGAAGTATGTTTTTTTGAAGTGAAGAAAATTGAATTACTTACTATTTGAATTCATTTATGTGTAGAATGAAGCATGAGTACAAGTAGAATGTATTACATTGATATATATATATATAAATAGATAGATATTGGCATTTCATTTGTTGATATAACATTATTCATGATATGAAATAAAGTGGAATTTTTTATAAACGAGAAGTTTGAAATGGTTTTCTTAAATTGAAGTTTTGAAAATGATATTTTAAAAGAAGAAGTGAAAGCAAAGAACTTGATATTTTTATGAAGGAAACGATGCTCAAATTTATCATTGAAATGAATCATGAAGTTTTTACGAATTATGGATATTTAAACTCGAAGTTTTGAACATGTTGTATTGAAGGGAGTTTGAATTGCATCCATGGAGTATTGAGTCATTTTCTATTTTTTTTCGGGATGAGTGTTGAATTTACAAAATTTTAGAATAAAGTAAAGAGAAGGCTCGATACTTTACCGTAAAAGTCGAAAAACCTGATCAATAATATAAATTATAAATATTCCACGAAGAGAGCGATTTATATTATAGGTTCACGAATGAACTTTATTTTAAAAGAAAATAAATTTAGATACTAGTCTCAATCTTTTAGAAGTTGAAATATTGTAGTAAAGTTGAAATCGTTGTCGAGTTTAATTGCATTGGTGTTACATTGCATTCATTCTTATATGTGGTATTTTTATATGTAATGGCACCGCATAACATCACATGTATCGTATTATTTAGTAGACCAACTCATTCGTTTTTCTTTTTCCATATTTGTATCAATATTTATTGTAGGTGCGGAGATGAGAGAAAGACATTCTTGAGATGACTCAGATGTTTTCTTGTAAATATTTTTTAAGATAAACTTGGTAGTTTATATTTTATATTGGCAACATTCATGTTATTTATTTGGCCTTAGTAGTATTGTAGTTGAAATTTATGTTGTAATTTTATTTCGAAGTATGATGTAGTAGAAGTTAGCGTTTTGTATTATATTTTGTTGTAACTCTTGAAATTGTTCGGGTTAGAACAAAAGTGTAATATATTTTGTATTGACTATACGGGATGTATAATTTTATTATTTTATTTAAGTAAGTAGCTTATTGATGTTATAAACATGGTGCTTACTTTAAAATTAATATTTGTAAGCAAGCTATATCTATCTATCTATCTATCTATATATATATATATATATATATATTGGTGTACTCTGATCGAAGTTCTTGCTACAAAATGAGAAGTGAAAGTTAGCATTGTATAAGCGAATCATATTATATTTTATTTTTAAAAAATATATATATTTTTTATTTTATTTTTTTTGAAAATGGATCATCCCCGCCTCCCAAATTCTACAGAATTCGGAATGACTTTGCTCACCCTTGCTCCTTTTGCTTGAAAAGATAGTTAAAAGTTTAATCCTTTTTTTTTTTAGCGTGGTACAGCAGGGAGAGTCCTTTTAGGGTGTCCTTTTACCAAATTATAATCCTAATTTAAGTCCATTAAATTTGGACTATTTATTTTTAAATTGATATATAAAATTAAATTAATTTATTTTTAATTAAATAAATTTTATATAAAATTAATTTTTTTAATCCCAATTACATTTTTAAAAATAATTGCCCTTATTTAATGAAGAAAAATTACCCATCACCTCTGGCAAAGAAACCCCTTTTCATTCCTTTTTTATCGTCCCTTTGACTTTTTAGTACTCGATTTAATATGTTATTTTTGTAATATACATTTTATTCCTTTTGTGTGTCTCGCATAGTCCAGCATGGATAGCCATTTTTGGGTGTTCTTTTGCCGAAGTATAATTCTCTAAGTGATTCCTTTGTATCGTCCACTTGAGTGCTCGATTTATTTTAGTTTTATGGAACTTTTAAATTAAAGTCTTATTATTCAATAGTTAAGCTAAGTGTGTAACACTTGTATATACTGTATCATTTATTTGTTAAAAACCAGAGAATACAAAGGAATTGTGGAAAAAGACGTCAAATTTGATGTTGTAAAGTGTTAATATAAGACAATAATGTCTTTAGCAATTATTTTTTTTGGATTTATTAGATATTGATATTTGGTTACAAATATAAGTCTCACCAAAAACTGACTATTTATAGATTTTCCACGCTTACTATTTCAGATTTGGACACTCTTAATTTATTTCCGGAAAGAATGACATATCAATCATTTTACTCCTCACTTAAATTTTTATTTAAAAAATTAGCTCAGAAATTTTGTATAGATGTAAAAAAAAAAAAAATAACAATCATTATTCAAAATTGAAGAAAAAAATGGCAATCTTTTAAATCCATATGATTTTTTCCTTTCCCCACTTTATAAGAAAGATACTGAAAGCACACGACACATACACAACCTCCCTACTACATATTTGTTCATTTGTACTAATTTATGGAATCTATTACTGCTTTCTAAGTATATAATCCCATTCACAAATAATTTTCCGATTAAAATTGTAAAGCTAAAAACTATTTGAAACAACTAATTTGGATAAGAATTAACAATTACGAATTTTGATTTTTTCTTAATAATAATGAGAGGTAATATGAGAATGTACTATGCTTAGTCATACAAGTACTTTGATGGAGCAATTATTTTTAGACAACAAAAATGAGAAATAAAATGATTATTTATAAATGGAAGAAGTATTTGTTAATATGTGTATGTCTATGTATATCATTTAAGGTAACAAGGAAATTTCCACTTTGACCAATTCTAATCTATTACTAGTTTGTTTGTTTGTTTTTTTATTTAATTTACTTCAGTGAAGACCTATCGCAGTAAGTGCAACTAAATTATATAGTTAGATAATTGAGAATTATATGAGAATGTGAAGACAGCAAGGTAGCATAACATATCAACAAAAAAGTCGTTGTTTAGGTAAGGAAATAATTTAATTGATTTTGTGAATAAGCTATTTTTGATAAACATATGATTTGTTTTTGTTTTTTTTTTCCGGAAAAAATTGGTTGCCATTAGATTTCTTTTTCGTAGTCAGAAAAAGTTTATTAATAGTTGTAGGTAAGTGACAATTAGTTCCAATTAGTAGCAGTGACGTGTACGAACATTTTCGGATTAAAATGAAAACAAAACATATCAGATTATGAATGCTAGATTTAATAACAGAAATTGTAATGAAACAATCTTGTCACAACTTGTTACTATACCTAAAAGACAGAAAATTTGGTTGTAACTTTGTTTTATTATTGCTAAAACACTACTTTTCGTAACAAAATATCTTAAAGTGTTAATTTTTACTATCAATCTGATTTTTGTCCAACAAACCACAGTGATGGCCTTGCTTATAATGATATACATGCTAACAGTACCGAAAATATGTACAAATTAATTTTGTGTCACTAACAATTAGTCTTGTTAGCTCATTTTAAAAAAAGAAAGAGAGTATGCAGATGTGGCTAATTGTTATCTATACAAAATTAGTTTGCATAAATTTTATGTAGAATGAGTTTGTATGCATATCATTACTCTATTTATAATTATATAACGTTGGTCACGCGACAAATATTTTTGTGGCATATATGTACGTACGGGATTGTTTACCAATCTCAATTACCATTCCCCATAAATTCTGTTGGACTTTGGAGTAATATATCAATGGAAGAAAAAAAAAAAGCGAAAGATAATTGTAGTAATAACCTCAAGGTGATTCAACAGTAAAAATTTTGTTTAGTTTCGGATTTACAGACACAATATTATCAGAAAATACATTTAGTAAAAAAATAAGACTTAAAATTTATTATTTTGAGAAAGAAGAAAGGCTGAAAAGGACATTATAGGAAGGTACCAATGTCATCTGTACAGATAATTGAAGAATTATTAGTCTCAAGTCTAATGTCCCAGCATAGTTGAATCATTTTTAATGAACCACTCTCATATAAGTCATAGGCATACCCTAAATTTTCATGACGGGTAACATGAGAATTTATTTCCACAGTTGAATAAATAAAAACCTACCACCTCCCTTTGAAAAGAAAATTACTATTTATGTCCCTCTCTCTATTTTCTAGATAGCTACTATCTTGACTTATTTACACCAATGAACCAACTTCTTGTCTTAGGGTTCTTTTGATTTTGATCAAGCAATCATCTTTGGAATATTAGAAGAGAAGAAGATTGATTCAAGTGACGATTATTAGAGCCATGGTTTGTACATTTAGACTCTATCATGTCTTATTTGTGATGATAAGAATAAGATATATTTTCTTGTTCTTGAATTGTTTCATGCCTAAGGATATTTTTTGTTACAGCTTAAAAGTTTCAATTTTTCAGCTTTTATGTTTAAAATATGAACAATATTTGGCTGCGAAGCTTTTAACTTGAGTTTATTTGTTATTTTGGCTTAAATAATATGAAAGTTTTAAGTTGTATACATCCACTTTTTCTCTCAATTAGAAATTAACTGGTTGCTTAAATCTGCAACCAAACAAACCCTGAATTACGTTGAACCTAAGCCCTTTTCTAATTTTTTTCTCTGCTTTTCTTTCTTTTTTTCTTTTTAAAGACAAATAGGTATGATTAGTTTAGATTGCAAATTAAGTACTAGTCCTCTTAAATATTTGCTTGCATAAAGATTTTTTTTTGTTTCATGCCTAAGTTAGGATGCAGAATTCTAAGTCTTTTTTGTTTTTTTAAAGTAATTAGGTATGATTTGTTTCGAGTTCCAAATTAATTGCTAGCCTGATTAAATATTGCTTGCATAAATTTTTATCATGTTTGTCCTATATATATCATTGAATAACATCAAAGATTTACATAGAGCTACGGTTTGTAAGATGTCAAGGACACATCAATTAATTCTGCTACTCAAGAACCCTAATTTTTGTTTCATCAATTTATTCCCAACTCTAATATATTCTACTTTCTTCTTGGTTTAATTTTTGCTGCCTTGAATAGTTAGATCTCGTTGCAGCAAAAATTATAAGCATCAAGGATGTTTTATTTTGAGAATTGCTTGGGTTTATATCAGCATATAATTTCATTTATTATTTGTTTATAATTTACAACTTGAGAACGAGAACTTTACGGGGTCAAATATATGTTTATATACATCAGTTAAAAGGAAATGACAATAGAGCTTGTATCGACAAAGTTCACCACTTTTTTTTTTTACTTTCTTTACCTTAAGCTCTTTGGTTCCAATTATCTACTTCCAATTATATATGTGGAAGATGATACGTCCAATCTTCTACATTTTTGCAGTTAAAGCTCCTAAAACTATTAACAACAGAATGAATAGCATGTGAAGGTCCGGAGTCAAAGGTTTGCTTGGGAGGTTTCAGATCTTCTAGAATTTGAAAATTTTCACTCGATATCCGATACTTTAGTGAAATTGTTTTTTTTAAACATGTAGTATTAGCTCCCCATAATAATTTTCTACAATATTTGTTGAAGTAATATATAATATAATACGACTCTTCCTAACAGCTTAAGCTTTTAGGTGAGATAGTCGCACATCACATAACAATATTCAACCTCCTTAATAATCTTTTCTGATATTCGATCAACCCATTTTCGATTTCTAGCTCCTCCCTGACCCTCTGTAGTTTGGATGTCATAAAATATTATACCATGGTGAACTTAGGAAGAAATTAAACTTCACCTAGCATTTCTCTTTTATGTTTGATATCTGTATTATATACTTTTAGGAAGTCGTTGAAAGTTCACTTGCTTCTACAATAGTTTTATCATCATAGTTTTTATTAGTTCACTTTAGTCCTCAACCATGCAATATCCAAAGGGCTAATGACATATTCTCCATAATGGGTGTGAAACTCTTATTTTCTAAAGTCAAGAGCAAACTCGAAGAAAATAGTGAAATGGTTATTTCTACTATAACAATTTGGAGGATTAATGATACAATTCCTATTTATCACAAGCTCATTAAGATAGGCAAGATCAAACACACGTGACAACAATTTGATTTTCTTTAATGATGTGCCATTATTAATTAGTGAAGAAAATTGTCAGTAGAGGTGTTCACATTAGTGGTCCAAAGAAATTTTGTCATCGATCCATCCTTAGTAAGATCATGTAAATTCCTACATGCATTATCTTTGTGTTCCCAATTTTATCGAACAAATTCTTACATGCGATATTACCATTCATTTTTTAGGCCGATCAATACCTAATTAGGGAAGAATTTACAAATTCCCCTCTTCAGTTAGGTAGTTATCATGCACTCAGATTCAATTTATATTGATAGATTGCTTTGAACGATACCCTATATTTGATATTTATATCTCCTTTTCACTTTGCAGAATTTCTAAAAATTGTGAAAAATCAGCAATATAAAACAAAGAGTGATACCCAAGGAATGTCTAAAGCATCGGATTTAGACAATAATATGAAGAGTGACATAGCATTCAAGGTTCATGTAAATGCATCACCATCAATGTCATCCTCGTCACAAAAACTATCATTTATTGATTTGAATGAAGAAGCTTATAACGGATCAGAAGAGGTACAAATGCTTGAGGGTATCGATGTTGAGAGCAAGAAAACAAATAGTTACTCGGGCAATACGAGTAATATTACTAATCCTTTGGGAATTGAAAAGAAGTCTTATGGGGTCAGACGATATGTAAGGTCGAAAATGCCCCGGCTACGTTGGACTCCTAATCTTCATCTCTCCTTTCTACGTGCCGTTGAAAGGCTTGGTGGACAAGAGAGTAACTCTCTCTCTCTCTCTCTTTAAGTTGAAAAACAACTTGCTATAGGTTGATCTAGGTTCAAAGTTGAGTTTCAAAGTGAACTGCATCTGTATTAATCAAAAAGAAAAACTGAGCTCCTAAGTTCTATATTTGTTCAATATTAGGGTTTCACTAAAATTTAAATGGGGGTAAAACCAAGTATTTCTTTTACTTTCGTATATGTTTAAACGAGGTGAGTACATAAGTAGGCATATTCAGGGAAAAGAAAAAAAGTATTTGCTCTTAGGAAAAAAAATGAACGAATAATATGATAGTTGATGTATGGCATAAACTTAAGAGGTCGCTCCCAGTTTTTTTTTTTTTTTCCTCTTCATTTTCTCCCTATCTGAAAGTGCGCCACATCAATCTACACCCTGCAAATTACGATGTGTTTCGCCAAAGATTGACATGAAAAGCTACAGGTTGTGATTTGTTTCATCAATGTATATATATAGATCGATATAACTTAATGTACACTGCTACATAAGTACATATAAATTCATTCATATGCAGTTATATTTCCTTTTATGATAGGAATTAATGCCAAAGATTTATGCTGATGAATTCGCTAATCGTACTTTGCCCTTTCTCTTTTGGATTTAGCAGAAGCTACTCCAAAATTAGTTCTTCAGTTGATGAATATGCAAGGGCTAAGCATTGCTCACGTAAAAAGTCATTTACAGGTTATACGAAAAGATATTTTGTGATCAATTTGTTTAATTTTCTCTTTACAGCTTCTTTAGCAAAACATCTCTGCATTTCTTTTCATTTTTTATATACCTTTTTCAGATGTATCGAAGCAAAAAAATCGACAATTGTGGACGAGGTAAGTACTAGGATTCTTTTGGCCCTACGTTGTGTAACTAGATAAGAAATTGAAAATTTTAAGTCAAAACATTTTAGCAACTTTATTGGGAAAAAGTTCCCCTTACTTGACCCTAGGAAAACGATTCACATTCAGCGTATGCATCTAATAGAAAATAAGCTCTAATCTCACAAAAACTTTATTTGATCACCGTCATGCTTACAGTGTTGAACCAAAGATCGTCTCCTCTTCGGCGTTTCAAAATGGAAAACGGTGGAATTGTTCTACTTCCAAATCCTTATGAAGGAGGATCGAAGATGCAACAAAACTATTTCAATAATGGAAACGTGTTTCCAAATATTGAAGTCAAGGCAACGGATTTAAGGGCAAGGATTTTCCCGTTAAGGCATAGTCAGTTCGTCAAAGAAAAGAAGTCGCCACCGCGAACCCTGTGTGAAAATAAATTGTTGAAATCAAAGATACACAAGAAAAATGATTGGGTAGTTAGTAGCACAAGGGTTTGGCAACTACAACACAAAGTATACGATACCAAGGACTTATTTGAGAATCAATTACAAAATCATTTCGGGCTTAAGGTATGTATATAGTATTTATTTTCATAATGCACAAGAATGAAGAAGCAATATTCGAAATGCACATCTTCAATTGATCATTTGATTATCGCATTATAACTTTTATATCTGTTTCTTTTCCCTTCTATATATTCATAGCGTTATCATCATGTTCAATTTCAAAATCAGAGTTTTAAAAATAAAACACACTTAGATGTGATTTGTACAAGCTCATTTTTGTGGTAACAATTTGTTACTAAAATAATTTTACTGTCAGGGGTCAAGTTTTTTCTTTTTTTCTTTTTTCCAGATAAGAACAAGACTTTTTGTTTAAAATCTGAATTATATTGGCTGCTTAGTTTTTAAGTTGAGTTTTTTTTTTTGTATTGGCGTAAGTAAGTTGGAAGCTTTAAACTATATTCATCCAATTTTTCCCATGATTAAAAATATATAAAAAAAATTAAAAATTGTAAACAAATAAACCAATAGTATTGAATTTGTAACGGAACCCTACTTTGGTATAGCGGGGGCAACGTTCAGGTTCAGACAACGAAATTGTACTTCAAAATTAAAATATAGAAACAATACACATAATGCAGCATGTACTGATTCCTTAGGACAGTTTATATCATTTGCATCACATTTCCTAATTCTCCTTTTTTTTTTTTTTTTTTACGTTATTAAAAGTTAGTTTAAAAAGTTTAATATATTCTCCATCCGCTCGCTATTCTATTATTAATTATTAATAAAAATATTTAAAATAATGAAATAATAATTATAAATTATATTTTTAATTTAATATTTAGAAATAATTATTGAGCTTAAAACTACTAAATACGACATATAAATTAAAACTTAAGTATATAGAAAATAATTTTAATATTTAAAGAATAAATGATTATAATCTTTATTAGTATTTATGAAAAATTGAATTTAATATTTAAAATTTAAACTATATATTTATTAAAAATTAAATTTATATTTATATCATAAAAATTTAATATTTAATTCTAAGGAATTATAGTTCTTTATTAAGCAATTCTATTTATATTAAAAAAAGTTACAAAAATTTTATTTATATTTTTCTTCTTTCTCATCACGTCTATTCCCTTTTCTTTTTTTTTTTTCACTTAAAGAGATATTCTATTTATATAATAAATTAATAAATTAAATTATAACTATAATTATAAATTTAATGCTAAAAAAATAATTTTTTTATTAATATATAATTTAATAACTAATGTTTCACAATTAAATATATTGATATGTGTGGAATTTTAAGTAGGGAATTATTAAAGAAAAATAATGTTTTAATATAGTAGAAAATATGATAGATAATCTGATTCAGAGGGTAAGAAATAAAGATTAAGTAAAATAGAGATAGAGTGCATTTTTCCTGTATTTTATGCAATCTGTTAAGATAATGTGATGCTAATGCTCTTGGGTTTTCACAATGTTTGTTACATTTTTTCATTCATTTTTTGTTGAGCAAAATTGGCTTTTTCTTAGAAAAATAAAAGATTTTAATTTCCTTAATTCCTGGATAGTTCTGTAAATAAAAAAATGGGTCAAAGTCCAAGTGCCAGCTTCCATAGCAAGTTTACTAATACATTAATTGTTCATGTGATGGGAATTAGGAGAAGAACTTGAAGCACAAGGAACTGTTTCCAGATTTGCAACTGAAACTCAGTACTCAAAGTGGTAGAAGTGGCAATTATCATGATGAGAAAACTACTTTTGGAAACATTAAGCATGAGATGATTAATACTAAGCTCTCTCTCTCCTTGTGAAGTTGTTGTTCAACCTAACCCAAGCCATCAATCTCTGTTAAATATTTTGTCAATTAAAAAATTAAGGTGGAGTGCTTAAAAAACTATGCTTTGTGTAATTTATTGTGTTAATTATATACAAGAACATTTTGGTATTGGAATTTCTTATTTAATTTTTGTGGAGTCAAGAGGATGCTAATTATCAAATATTCCAATATATATATATAAAATCCAAAAATACCCTCTATTCATGTTTTAGAACAAAAATTTTCCTTGGTATTTTTTAATTAAAAGAAAAATCGAAAACACTTTTAATCTTTAGCGTGTAATTATGGGATTTTGGCTTATGTTACTTATTACTAGCGTATAGCCCGCGCGATACTTGGATTGTATGTATTATGTTTTTTTTTTTTATCATATTAATTTTTATTATTTTATAAAATTATTTTTTATTTTTTTTAATATGACACGTATTTTTTTTTTCCCAGTTAGTTATTGCTAAATAAAATATTGAATTCAATTATATTTATATTCTAATAATATTTTCACAAAAAATTTATGTCTATTTAGATTAATTTTAGGTATGTGAAAATTTTATTATGATAATATTTAAAAATTAATGTTGATTAAGATAATATTTTAAAAATTTATGAAAAATTTTACATTGGTAGGAATTAATTTATAAAAATATTTATCTTCCAGAAATATTTTGATTCTTGAATACAATTTTAACAATTTCTATTATAATGAATTATCTTATTGTTATGCAGAGAAATATATGCATATATTGGCGCTGAGCAAGATATGATGAGAAATTTAGTTTAATAATTTCTATAATGCTAAGTTAATATATGTAAATATAATTTAATTTCTATTACAAGTTTTATTGTGTTAAAATCCTAATTTAATTGGATGTCATAACTAGAGTGATTATAGTTGGAAATAACAACTTTTATATCCTACGTAAGGAGATGTTTATTATTCCTATCAAGGTTTTTTCTAAGTAACATTTTGTTAGCAACTAATTAGCAGTTAAGGGTTAAGTAAAGTTTAAAGAGTAATTTACCCAAACAAAAAACTATATCAAAAAGCAGAAGCCCCAAAAGCAGATTTAAAGTGGTCCATAGTCCACAGTATTGAAGAAGAAGCCCAAAAAGCAGAAAACTGTTTGTGATAATCAATAGTAGCTTTTAGGTACAACAGGAGGCCCATAAAATATCATAAATGCTAATGTGCTTAAAACTATACAAGAAAATGAAATATTGACCAAGCCACATGGTATGATATTATCATTAGATTAGTTAGTTTCAACAATCACCACTCTCATTTAATACTAGGAGTTGAAATAGAATAGAGATAGGGAGAGACCTTAATTACAAACACCACAATATAGGGATTCAACTTTAAAACCTCTATATTTTTGCAATTTAAAATAAAAAACATAATCCCGATAAAATTATCAGCGAGCTCAACTGAATATTTTTTTAATTTTATTTTTTTTGGTGGTAGTTTCTATGCTTGATTACTTCACAGTGTATCCCTCAGTTCCATGTTCAGCTACGGTGTTCCTGTCATGGATAGAAACAAAATTTATTTTAATTTCCTCCAAAAATAGAATACAATTATGCGAAATGAAGATATAATACATAAGCTCCGAGATTTTTTAAAATATTGAATGTACAAGCAACGCTTCATTTGGTGTAGCTTATAAGTTTCATTTTTTTTTATGTTTTTTGTTTAAAAGGTAAACACTTTCTGCTGCTAAGCTTTTAAGCTGGACTTATTTACTATTTTGGCCCAAATAAGCTGGAATTTTAACTTCAATGCATTCAGTTTTTTTCTTAGTCAGAAATAAGTTGGCTTATTTGCTTAAAAGCTGCATCCAAACAAATCACACAACTAAAATATTATCACCTTTAGCGTTGTTTTAAATTATTCAGCTATGGACCCTTTAAAGAAAAGCATGGTATTTTGCAACAGTAGCAACTAAAGAAGAACTCTTTTTGTGGGTTTTTTTGGAAGGTTTCAAGTTTATTAGAAACCAAAAGATTACAAGATACGGGGCAATGTACTATGTGAAAATTAAACTCCAACACACGGATACAAAGCGCTCATCGGACGCTCCTAGATCCTGCAATGCTGGAGCTTTATGTACTGGATCATCCAATAAAAAATAGAAACCTAGAGCTGACTTGAGATCTGAACTGATTAAAAGTTTCCAAATGTTTATCTACGTCTCTATATTTCTTTTCATTCTTCCGAAGGTGTTTTCATAATCTTATAGTGTCTTAAATGCTTGGGAAATTTGCGGAAACTTTCCTGCTTCCCCGCTAATCCATACAGCTTGCCAAACATGAAAACAAGATTTTGATAAATTCTTTCGTTGCGAATACTAATGTTTAGAAACTGAGGCCATGTCATTGAGACTTTGATCCTACGAGGTATAGTTTTTGGTTAGAAACAAGAGATACATATCATACCGTATATTGCGACTCTATCATACCTCACAGGATTCTTTTAAGCCCTTTTTTTTATTTCGATTTTTTTCTTTTTTTTTTT
>MKEJ01077938.1:0-10863 GCA_001753735.1 Embelia ribes
ATTAGTAAATTGTGACTAGTGAATAGTGAATAGTGATTTGTGATTAGTAAATTGTGGCTAGTGAATAGTGATTTGTGATCAGAGATTTGTGATTAGTGAATTGTGACTAGTGAAGAGTCATTTGTGATAAGAGATTATAATTAGTGATTTGTAATTAGAGATTATGATTAGTGATGAATGATTTGTGATTAGTTATTTGTGACTAGTAAAGAATGATTTGTGATAAGAAATTATAATTAGTGATTTGTGATTAGTGATTGGTGATTTGTGATTTGTGATTAGTGATTTGTGATAAAAGATTGTGATTAATGATTTGTGATTAGTGGTTAGTGATTTGTAATTAGTGATGAATGATTTGTGATAAGAGATTATGAATAGTGATTTGTGATTAGTTATGAGTGATCTGTGATCAGAAATTGTGGTTAGTGATTAGTGATTTATGATCAGAGATTGTGATTAGTAATTTGTGATTAGTGAATTGTGACCAGTGAAGAGTGATATGTACGGCTAGAGATTAAGATTAGTGATGAGTGATTTGTGACTAAAGATTTTTGTAACTAGTGATTCGTGATTAGTGATTAGTGATTCGTATTTTGGAATCCATTTGTGGTCGGAGACATGAGATGTCTTCCTAATTTTATATTTAGCCATACAGTGTTTGGTATCCTGGAATCCGATAGTAGTCAATATATTTTAATACCCGTAGCACTTTATTATTTATTGCATTATTTGTAGTACAAATATATGATATATGTCATTATCATAGATGTATGTCTCGGGAGAATTTATAGGTCTTACCGCATGTTGTGAATATGCCTTAATATTATAAGTATACATTGGAGATGGAAATATGGTGGAAATTAGTGCATTGCATGTGTATACATGTATAATATACTTATATATTCCCCTTTATCGTTTGGTTTAGAATCTGACTCATACATATTTTTCTTTTGTATATGTACTTACGTGATAATGTAGGGTCAGAGCGTGGTACTGGCTTGCTAGAGGAGCAGGCATAGCATTGGTGAAGATTCAAGGTTAGTTTGAAGTTGGTTTTGAGTTGGTGGTGTTCAAAGTTTGGACCCGAGGTTTAGTTCAGACTTGTACTTTTATTGTGTACGAGCATGTAGCTCGTTGAGATATTTTATTTGCAACAGGTTGTTGCTGCCTGGATCTTGCATTATGTATTTATTACTTTGAGGATACTGTTGTATTAGATACTTACATTGCACTTAAATGTATTATGACAGGATATTGGTATGGGTTTTGGTTATTGTTATATATTTTCTTTTCTTTCAATTCATGCCTCGAATTTATGGGGATTTAGGACATGAAAATATAAAAGTTAAATTTTCTGTTACTTTTATTCTAATCGCGACCAGTGGTTGCATGATATTTTGACAAGTGACCATTTAGTCTTATAATACAAGTCCCCAATAATTTTAGTAATTAAAATCTAGGAAAGAAAATATTCCCTTTAATAAAGTAATCACATCTATATATAGTAATCGCATCTATATATGTGTACAAATGGATCGCCATCAATCTTTAAAATATTATCATAATTAATATTAACTTTTTAGAAATATTATCCCATCAAAATAAAAAATAACATGATAAACATTATTTTTTTCTTTAAAATATTATTATAGTATGAAAGCCAATAAACTTGAAATTATAAACCAAATGATTAAAAAAATAAAGCATGTCATATAAATTTTTTTTATCAAAAATAATTTTATGGAAAATCTTAACTAATAAAACTTATGAGAATAGCCTTCCACCAAACCTAAATTTCATGAACAAAAATTTATTAAATTATATAATTTTATATATAAAGTTACATTATTATAGTATAAATGCCATCAATCTGGAATCATAAAAATAAAGAATTAAAAAAATCAACATAGAATGTTATATATATTTTTAATAAAAAAAATAATATCATTAAAAATCAAAATTAGTAAAATTGATGAGAATAGAATTTCACAAAATCTAAATTTTTGGATACAAAAATTTATTAAACTATATTTTTTTTTCAAAAAAATTACCAAAATTCCGCTAAACCTAATTTTCTTTGAAACATATGAACAAATAGCTATTATACAAATACAAAAACTAACTCTGTACATTGAAAAAAAAGGGTAACATCTATGCTTTAAAAAAAGATGAAAAATTATTTATGATGTAGAATTCTATATAAAAAAAAAAAAATCCACGCAACTATTTTGCATCTATTTATTACAAAGGGTTGCATTATTTATTGACACGTGACCTGTTATTTATAGATTTTCGGAAAATAAAATAATCAGGACACAACTCCATCAAATCTAAACTTATTGAAAAATAAAACTTATTAAAATTATATTATATTAGTATAATATAATTCCTTTGAACTTAATTTTTTTGAAAACATATGCACACAAGTTTTAAATATATATTAAAACTGACCTTGTGCATTGGAGCAATTTAAATTTTATTTGAAAATATTATCATAATAGAATTTCTTCAAACCCAATTTTATTTTAAAAACAAAATATTATAATAAAAAATTATACAACAGGGACTATTTAAGGCATACTTTAGTAAATTTTTAAATTATATATTATAAATAATTTTATTTTCACTTTTGCTCTCGAAAATTTTGGGAGTAAGCTGCAATGGCCACCAAAACTCGTGGAGGTGCAGTTTAATTTCCGAAACCGTGGGGGCAAAATGTAATTTTCTCTATTTTTGTTAAGAAAAATCTGTATGTATTTATTTTAAACTTTCAATTTATTTAGATTAAATAACAAATAAACTCAACTCAACTTAAAAATTGAGTTATCAAATACTATTCAATTTTTAATTAAATAAATTGAAAAACTAAAAATTATAAGATACAATCAAACACCGACATGATACCGTTCGTGTCATAGGAGTACCTTTTTATTATTCTTCTTAAAGTTATTGATGCCTTTGTCCAAGAGCTTCATTGCATTAAATGATTCCTATGCAATATGTATAATATACACTAATCAACTAATTAATTTTTGTCATAGCTATTACCGTAAGTGGAAAGACACGAGTTGCTTTGAAAAGTTTTTCCAAGATTCCAAAAAACCTTTCAATGACTTAGAATATTTATATAATGTATATGTATTATATATACCTCAACAATAAACATATGTAAAAATAATAAATATATAGCATTAGTTGGTAGTCTTGTTTGGTTGCAACTTATATACTTCAGTTTTTTAGTTTATTTATTTAATAATTGAACAATATTTAGTTGTCCAGTTTTTAAGTTGAATTTATTTGCTCTTTTGGACTAAATAAGCTGAAAGTTTTTTTTCTAAAACATAAATAATTGGCTTATTTGCTTAAAAACTGCAGCCAAATAAATCCTAATACCAGAAATTTCATTCTTGTATCTGAGTATTTCCCCATATATATAAGCATGGCATGCATGTAAACTAAACAATTCAAAGATTGAGACATTAAAAAGAATAATTAAAAATAATTTTTATATATCTTAAATATTAATTGGAACTCTCCAAAGTAGCAAAACACAATTTGTTGACTATTTCTTTTTGCACTTTTAACCTAATCGTTATAGAAACGATTCTTTGTTATTTCCAAAGACTTTGGCTTTTTTCTTTAATTTTTTAGTATCTTTAAATTTATTTTCTTTAGAATTTTATTCGCTCTTCTTCAAATTATCGACTGTGAAAAGGACTATGGGCTTTATATACTGCAGTTACCACACTAGGGAGATATATACAAGATAGAAGGAGACAAAAACATTCAATAAATTATTAATTCCTTAAAAAAATTGTTTTCAAGATGATAAGCAATTTAATGATATACAATATTTTGAACCCATTGATGTGAAGCGCACGAGTGAAAATGATACAAACAATTTCTTTTTTTTTTGAATATTCAAAATTTTACCGAGTCTTGAATTGTATAATAAAATATTATAGACATTATCTAAAAAGACAAAAAGGAACATGAACAGCATATGCCTAGACAATAACTCAGGAACAATATGTATTGGGTTAATTTCATTTTTCCCTAAATTATAGATTAGGTCCCATTTTTGTCCCTATACTTTCATATTGTGCACTTTAAGTCCCTAAACTTTATGTATTGTGCATTTTTTTCTTATTTTAACACCGTTAATAACGTCCATTAAGTACGATAAAAATTCTTTCTTTTTTATATTTTTTGGTTCATAATTTTAATATTTGAAATCTTAAATTCAAACATCACATTATTGATGTCATATCTTATTTCAAACAATATAAATTTTAAATAATTTAAAATACCTTAGAATTAACGAAAAACTCTAATGGCGTTAGATTTAGGGATAAACATACACAATATGTAAATTTTGGGGCGCGAAAATGCATAATATGCAAAGTGTAGGACTAAAAATGCATAACACTAAAGTTTAGGACAAAAATGGAACATACTATATAGTTTTGGGACTAAAAATAAAATTAACCCTTAAATTTTTCCATAATTCATCATGAATTTTTTACGGAATTACTATATTTTAAAAATAATATTACTATGAAATAAAAATAATTTATTATAACTAATATTAATTAAAAATAAATTTGAAATGGTGATAGTATATTATTCAAAGTTTGTAATATTTTATTATAAAAATATAGTAATTCTTATGTTTTTCAGAAAAACATAACTCTTGTATAGAGAGTAATTTCCTTTTGATGATATTTGAGAATAAAGGATCAAACAGGCTGCCCCAAAGACTAATGGGCAGACCATACTCATTCCATTGGAGTTGATTAAATAACTTTTTAAAATTTATTTATTTTTATACTAGATCCATACATTTAATTATGGGTTCTAGTTTTAAAATCAATAGAAAGGAATTGATGGGCAGAATACCCACCGCCGGCCGGGCCCTCATTTCAACAAAGGTGAAGAAAATTATAAAAACTATGATGCAATCAATAAAGACAAGACATTGGTTATTAGAGTCTTCTGCAAGAAAACAAAAGAAATAGTCCTACAATCTTAGTAGTGGACCATATATACTTTAGCTATAGTTTCCATTTTGGCAATGCTCATGTGTGGCCTTCAACCTCATTTTGCTGGCAGATGAGTACCTAACACTCTTCTAAATAGTATAATGGTGAGGTAGTATTTTATAGTCAAAAAAATAAATTTTATAATAAAAAATTTTAAAAATAATTTTATAATTTTATTTGATAAAATTTATTTTTATGGCTATCAATATTTTCTAATCTTTATACCACTTATACTAGTGTTAGACACTCTGTCCCATTTTGTTAACTTCCAATCTATTTTCCAAAATTCTGAAAGATTATAATCAGACATACTGTTTACTGTTGTACCCTCTCACTACCTCTGGATTAAAAATAGCACTAAAAAACAAAACAGATGAGAAGTGCAAATTCACGTTTTCTTTTTCGTAGTTTGAAGTTTAAAAGTACATTGTGTATAGAAAAAATGAAAATAAATTGTCTTCTATTCTCTTTGTAAAAATATCATCAAGACCAAGTTAATATATATATCGTGTAAAAGTGCAATCAAATAAGATAATTTACACAAATATGAAGCGGTTGAGAAAAGAATGACTAAGTATAATATTAGCACTATAGTAGAAAGTTTCCTATGTCCGAACTCTTTAATTTGTTGTAAAAGATAATCGTAGCATCATTCATCCTAAGATTGGTGCATCAAAATCGTTTGGGTTTAGTCACTTGCATCACTTCAGATGATGGTAACAATGTTTTGTGACATCGACACAAATCTTATGCATATTGGAGATGAGTAAGATTTGCCATAAATCATTCCAATTTTCTTGGATGTCCCTCTAAGGTTTGCCATAAATCAAAGATTGACTAAATAAGAGTATGTACGAAAACAAAATGTGTTCTGGATGATTTAATTTTTTTTTTTTTTGGACAATTCCTCAACAGAGAGCGCAAATGTTTCCTTGTTAGACTCAGATTAGGAGGAAATTTTTTACGTTTGATTTAGGGCTCTTTTTACCTATAAAAACACAAAACAATATGTGTTTTTCAGGTGTGGAAATCTCATAGGGGTTTTACGAGAGATGGTCCACTCAAGGAGGGTTTCCCGTGATCGGTTGACAGGGCTTTTCTTAACCATGAGGCGGGCGAGATTTCTCCATGGCTCCTTGTTACACCGGGTTCATTTGGGATGGGTGGTTAGAGGGTTTCTGGAGGTGAAATTCCAAGTCTCAGCATTGGTGGCAAAATTTGCCAGTAAGGTGGAGTATAGGCTTTCTTTTAAGGTCAACTTCCTCGGGTGATAGGTGGTTTCAAATGAGGGAATATTAGGAGAATCATTGCAGGAATCGTTGTAAAATTATTTATTTCAATGTAATTGTAACAATTCGGAGTTAGCTGAACCTCATTAGAAAAATTATTATCCCGCTCTTTATAATTCTTGTCATTTATTATAGCTGCTTGTTTTGTTTTTATATTAATTCGCATTGTTTCTGCGTTTATTTGGGGTGAACTTGGGTCCTAGGTTATTGGACCTGATTCCCTAATAAGTGGCATTAGTGTCATGTTGGAAGCAGTTCGAGCTACAGATTGGATGTTTCCAAATTTATCGACAGGAAGGTGATTGTCATGAAAGATCGGATATTCAAGGAAAAACAATTCGGGTATTTTGAGTATTTTGAATTTGAAGAAATGGAAAAATATTTGCCTACAGTTGCAGGTGTGAGATTATAGCTTGAGCTAAGGGGAGGGTTACTTAGTTTTTTTTTTTTCCGAACTTACATTTGCTTGGGCTCATCTTAGCTTGCAAGACGGTTAGAGTTACCGTCAAAGCTATTGGTTAGCAAGTGTCTACACTGAGATTTAAATTTTATAATTTAAATCATAATATATTTTGGTGTCCATAATTCAAATTTGAAAGGACGATTCTGAAAAGTTGGCAACAAATTTTCTTATAAATACAAAAGGAAGCATTCCGAAAAGAAAAACCCACAAAAATCACCCCAAGATATGAGTTTCTTTTTTCTTTTTATCTAGGAGTAGCAGTAATTTCATTTAATTTGGGTGTAGGAGTATGTAAGACCCTATAATTTAGGAGATATATATATAATGTGGTTAGTCGGGTGGTTTACTTATACTCTTGACTATTTGAAATATTGGCTTTATGTTGCAGTAACAGATTGGGGAACGTGAGGAAGAAAAAGGTCTTGGCTTCTTACAGTAAAAAGCTTACTAGCATGTGGGAGTGGTTTGGATTTTTTTCATCTATCACAAAGGACTCGTATTCGTATAGTAACTTTTGTGGTCTATTCCGAGCTTTCCTAGCAATCATTTGGTCGTTAGATCAGGTAAATTGCAGAATTCGAGTCCTTTCTTATTGAAATAATTGAATGAAATACCGAACTTTTGTCCTTTTGCTATTCTGTTGCAATTAAAGCATTTTAGGCTCTATTTTGACCTCGTTACGCTTCAAATTAAATTTGCTCACAACAAAAACGTGGAAAATAAACTAAATATCTTTCTATATGTATATTATAGGCCTCAATTGGATTTACGATTTGAGAGAATATCAAAATACCAAACTATTATCCTTCTGCTATTTTGTTGCAATCAGAGCATTTTAGGCTCTAATTTGACCCATTTATTCTCCAAATTAAATTTTTCCTAGAATATAAAAGTCATAAGTAAATGAAAATCGTTTCATAGGTATATTGTACGTCTCAATTGGATTTACGGTTTGAGAGATATTGTCAAAATATCAAATTGTTGTCCTTCTATTGTTCTATTGCAATCAAAGTATTTTGGGCTCTATTTTAAACCTCTTATGCTCCAAATCAAAAATTTCTCAGAATATAAAAGTCATAAATAGATGAAATATCTTTCAATAGGTATATATAAGATACAATTGGATTTATGGTTTGAAAGATATTGTCAAAATACCAAACTGACATCCTTTTACTATTTTGTTGTGATTAGAACACTTCGGACTTTATTTTGACCAATTTGTGCTCCAATTCCAAAACAGGGTATCGGTTACATGGTACATTGTGATGCCTCGAAAGAAGGTATAGGTTGTGTATTGATGCAGACTGAGAGGATAGTCGCATATTTTTCATGATAACTAAAGGTACACGAGCATAACTACCTGACACATGATTTAGAATTGGGGGAAGTCGTCTTTGCATTGAATATATGGAGGCACTATCTATATGAGTAGAAATTTGAGATTTTCTCCGATCATAAGAGTCTCAAGTACATATTTAGACAATGAGAATTGAACATGGACAAAGACGATAGATGGAGTACTTAAAACAGTACAATTTTGATCTTCAGTACCATCCGGGGAAAGAGAATACTGTAGCTGATGCATTGAGTCATAAGAATGATGCACTTTGGCTTGTTTCATATATGACAAGTAGGTGGCTATGAAAATATTCAGTGAGTTTAGGCTGAAGTTGGTCGATGATGAGCCCGTTGTTGCAGGGGTACAAGTCACGCTGAGTATGATACATGTACTGCCTAAACTAGTTGACAAAGTTATTGTATCTCAACAAAATAATGCGCAGTTACAAAAGATTGTTGTTAGGGCCTAGAGTGGGAAATCTTGGATTTGGACGGTTGGAAAATACGGGGAGTAGAGATACCGAAGTCGATTGTATGTACTGAAATTAATGTGAGAAGAAGTACTGAGATAGTTACATCAGTCTTGCATGGCAATTCATCCGGGGGAAATAAGATGTACCATGATCTGATTCGCACATTTTGGTGGCCAAGTCTGAAGAGGCATATCGTTGAATTTGTAGCCCAGTGATTGACATGTCAATAGGTTAAAGGGGATTGAAAGAAGATAGGTGGTGATATGTAACCACTTGAGATACCAAAGTGAAAATGGGAGCATATCAACATTGTCTTTGTTGATGGATTACCGAGATCGCGAGGTTAAAAGGACACCATCTAGATTATTCTTGATAGACTAATGAAATTGGCTCATTTCTTACCTATATAGAAGGAGGATGGAGTGGAAGTGTTGGCACGATTGTGTGTGAAAGAAATTCTTCGATTACATGGTCCAACTTACATCATTGTATCCGATAGATATTTGAGATTTATATCAAAATTCTGGGAAGGGATGCAGAATGCTTTAAGCACTAAGCTAATGAAGAGTACTGCCTACTATCCTCAGACAAATGGGCAAACCTAAAGGATGATATAGACTTTAGAGGATATACTTCCAGCATGTGTACTTGATTACGGGGGAAAATGGGAGGATCACTTACATTTAACCGAGTTTGCATATAACAACAATTACCATTCTAGTATTATGATGGCACCATTTGAGGCATTATATGGGCGACCATGTAGATCCCCGATAGGTTGGGTAGAGTTCGGTCAATCATTATTATTGCGATCTAATATTGTTTAGCAGACATCAAAAGTTGTGAACGTAATCAGACAACAATTGGTGACGGCCCAAAGTCGTCAAAAGAATTACGCCGATAAGAGGAGGCACCCATTATCCTTTGAAGATGGAGACTATGTGTTCCTTAATATCTTGCCTTGGAAAGGGGTAATGCAATAAAGAAAGAAGGGTAAACTCTAGCCAAGGTTTGTAGGACCGTTTCAAATAATAGAGAAGGTTGGAAGGCTGTCGTACCACTTAACTCTAACATCGCAGTTAGAAAATGTTCATTCGGTCTTTCATGTGTCAATGTTGGAGAAGTATGAATCGGATTCGTCTCATGTGATTGACCATTCTGACCTGACGGTGGAGGAAAGCATGTCTTTTGATGGACAACCAATAAGCATCATTGATTGTTGAGAAACAATTTTATGTGGGAAGGTAATTTCCCTGATACGTGTGCTTTGGAAGCATCATGAAGTCGAGGAACAAATCTGGAAACGAGAAGAGAACATGTAAAGTAAATTTCCTGCATTATTTGCAGGTATGATCTAAACTTCGGGGATGGAATTTCTTTTTGGGGGGAAGAACTGTAAGACCCTATAAGTTAAGGGACTAAAACTAAAATAATGATTGCAAACGACGTTTGGGTTCTGAAGTTTGAAGATTAGAAATCGACAAATAAAGATTTATTTATTTCAACATTTTTACTATCCATTTTTTTTACCTTGCATTTACCTCACATCAATTTCTATATTTACCCATACTTCATCATCTATGTTTGCCCATACTTCAACATCTATATTTACCCATACTTCATTATTTTCTACTTCACATTTCATTATTTCTACATTCCATCCAAATCATAAAAGGCGTATACTTACAGATGAAAAGGAGGACTTATTCTAAATTACTATCTTGTTCTCTTTTTTCACTTTGTTTCCTTCGACAAAATTGTTGCTACTAATTTGACTTTGCAAGATTTGTTTATTTTGGGAGGAAAACTAATCGCAGATTCCGTTTTCTCGTCTCGTCCTCGTCATTTTGACAATTCGTGTTCGGGTAATAACTTTATGGGTCTTTTTCGAGCTTTTTAAGCAATCATTTGGTTGTCGAATTACGTAAGTTATAAAATTTGATTCCTATGCTATTGAATTAATTTAGTAAATTTTAGATTTGAGGTTGTTAAAACTGAATAAATTTTTTTACAATTTCGAAGTTAAATTTGTTTGAGAGTATGTATTTTCTATTTTGCTATTCCGCTGCAACTTGAGTATTTTGTGCTCTATTTTGACCTCTTTATACTCCAAATTAAATTTTTCTTACAACATGAAAATCATAAATAAATGAAATATCTTTCCAACCCCATATCATAAGTCTCAATCCAGTCTACAGTTTGAGAGATATTATCAAAATACGGAGCTGTTATCCGTCTACTGCAACTTAAATACTTCG
>MKEJ01077944.1:0-10042 GCA_001753735.1 Embelia ribes
TGGGGGCGCCCAGGGTGAGCGACTTCACCACCTTTTGCAGCAAGCAATGGAAGCACAATCTGTGTGCAATAAATGATGGAATAACTGGCGTAAAGGTGTAATATTACTTTACAAAATTGTTTCTTATTCTTAACATTTTTTCTTTTATATACTAATTAAAATTTTAATTATTTTAAATTCGATAAATAATTTTAAAAATTCAAAAATTATTTGGCTTTTCGTGTTTATATATAATATAGTATAGACATATATTATAGTTTTTGAAATAATAAGAAAAAAGGTCAGTTTTATGTTAGGGACCTAGCAGACCCTATGTGCTATGTTCTACAGCAGCTACCTTTTTTAATAGATAATATTACTAGAATAATATTTAAAGTATGACTAAAGGAGATTATTAATCAAAATTAGGTTATGATCACAAAGTGCGATAAATAGAATGGCTATTTATCACTGTTCTAATTTTAATCTTTTCCAATTTTGTCCATTAATTTTTGTGGCTTAGACTTAAAATGCCTTTTATTGTTAAAGCATTCGAAGGAGTCCCTTCTATAAGAGTAATTTCTCTATTTTGATTTCTCGAATTGAAAATTACAAATGAAAAATGTTCCACAACAATGTTTCTATATTTTTCAATTTCTAAAATCTTAGGAGAAATGTTACATTAGATTTTTTTAGTAAAGAACGGTACTGCTATTCACGATTTCTCTACTAAAACATTAAATTTTTTCTCATCAATTATAAAATCTAGATAACATTAGGGAAAATATATGTTTTACATTTTATTGTAATATATATCGAATAATTTTTAACAAATTTTATAGAAAGGTTGGTTTGGACAATTTCTAAAATGTCATGCTTTCTCTATTAAAAAATATTTCCACAAAAATAATAAAACCCTAATTAAGATTAGAACAATTATTTTTTTATTTTACATTTTATTATACATTATACATCATATAATTATTTGAATAACTTTTTTAAAGAAATTTAAAAATACTAGCGTGAACAATTTCTAAAATATAAATTTCTAATAAGAGAAATTAGTTTGAAAAATTAAATGAAAAAAATTGGTGCGAATACCGTAATAAGAAAATTGAGTGTTGAGATATTGAAATTAAATAAAAAAGACCGTGAATGATCTACAAAACAATCATTATTGCTTTTACATTTATTAAGTTTTTTAATCGATGCACTCTTGCTTATTCAAATGAGTTGATCTCAAGCTGATGAGTTGAATTGATGCACTCTTACTTATTGAAATGAGTTGATCTCAAGCTGAAGAGTTGAATTGATGCACTCTTACTTATTCAAATGAGTTGATCTCAAGCTGAATCTTAAGCTCAAACTCGAGTTTAGCCGAGTGAAGACAAATTCAAATATTTTTCACCAAATGAGCATAACTCAATTAAGCTAATATCCGACTCAATTCGACCGGACTCGCATCCAACCATGCTCCTCATGTATGTCCAAACACTAGAAAATTACACTTCCCTTCGATATATTTTCAGTAAATTCCAAATACGCTCGTATCCCTTTGTGACCGAACCCGCAGAAAGAAAGAGCGAAAGTCAAAATTGTTTAGTACAGGGTATTAAAAACCATGAAAAAATTTATGCACTGGCTTGTTTAGGACAGGATCCTCGCGAATAGCTCGTGCCTTCACGAAAGGCACCGTCCATTTACGCCCTAGTAACAAGTTACAACCTAGATTACTCATCCAAATAGGCGGTAAATTTTTTTAGTCAATTGTCAGCAGATCTTCAAAATAAACCAAAGTACTTATCAATAGCAATTTTCTTGTTCTCAGAAGAAATGGTCAATAATGATATCAACCAACCAGGCAAATAAACCAAGAACATGCTCCCTATGCCAACACAATAAAAAGGATGGACAAAGAAACTGATCTACCCCAAAAATCTGATAAAAGTTGCCACTAATCTTTTATTTTTTCATGAACAAACAGCGGTCAGATATTAGGGATCGAATTCGAACAAATATATTGTTTCAAAAGGGCTTTTTCTTCATCAATTTGCTTCTTCTCTTCTCGATTCTTGGGCCTTGTTTTTCTCTTTTCTTCCAACATCCACTTGAAAAGTTCTTGTTGCTGATATGCAGGGATAGGCTCACGTTGTACCACAGGCACGGTGAATGGAGGAGAAAAAACAATATCTTCAGGAGGTGGTGTAGTTGTTTCCGCCACTGGTTCAGGAGAAGCCCTGGCTTCAACTTTACTTGCTACTACCGTTCTGTCTTTCTTTCTTGCAATCGCAAACATATAAGCTGCAAAGTGTGACATCAGTAGGTCAGGTTTCATTTGGTTATTTTTTTAAAAAATGTGTCCTGGTTTAATTTGGAAATTGGAATCAATGAAGAAATGCACACGACTAATTGGCTACGAGTAAAATAAAAAAAAATAATAATTAAGAACACACTACCGATGAATCAGCACTAACAAGAACGAACCAATAAATGGTTCCAGTAGTTCATCTCGTATAGTATAATCAGTATAACACTAACAGTCATAGTCATTCCCACACAATGACAGCACAAAGGAGGGGCATGGATTCCAAAATTTTTTGAGTCTCCCACAACCTTTGGTTTGGATTAAATGGTATTCACATAAAAAATAGTGACGACTTCTACAGATCAATTAGGAATTTGTATTCAAGTCTTGACCTCGCTCAGAAGTGATTTCCCTCAACTTCTTTTCAAGTTTTGCTGAACTATAGAATTTCCAGGGATGTTGTCAGTAAACCATGTCTACCTAAGAATCGGTCCTCCTCCTTGTATAATTTGTCACCAACAGATTATTATCGCATACTGTACCAATACTGCCGATCTCCCACAAAGAAGTTTTACCGAGTGAACTTTCAAGTATTAAATGTTAAAACTCGAGTGCATGCATAACACAACCTTGAATCTAATTAATGTGTATGCACAACTAATAAACTACAAACAATGCTCCAAGAGAACACAGCGATAGCCTGAGTATAAATCTTTTTCCACTTGACAAGAAAAAGTAAACCATTAATTTGGCGACAAACCACAATGTATATTTAAGCACCAACCAGTTCCCCTAAATTACTTCTTATCCCAGACTTTAGGAATTAAACCAAGGGAATAATATCACCAGTGTATTTAAACAATATTTAATATTTCAATCCTTAAAAAGTAGGGGATTTGCTACAGCTCTACTAGAAAATTGTTCATCCTCAGTTCTATTTTTTTCAGAGTTCTGGTGTGGACATTTTTCCTATGATGTTCTTCATATCTCAGCCTCTATTTTAAACTTTAAGGTATATAGGGATTTTAGGGATCTGCAGAGTGATGATACACCCAACAGTGCCCCAAAATTGAATTGTATTCTAAACTTTAAAGATTAAACCCAAGGGGATTACTCTTACCGATGTATCCAAACACTATTCAATATTTCAATCCTTTAAAAATTATGGGGTGTGCAACAGCTCTCCCTAAGAAATGTTCATCCAAAGTTCCATTTTTAAGATTGAGGGATCTGGTGTGGACATTTACCCTTCGTATCTCAGCTTCTGTTTTAAATATTAAAGTAGAGGGACTGGAACTTAGAGGTTAAAACATGGACTCTGGTTGGAGGGCCTTTGGAATTCAAGTTATGGTTATATAAATATACACAAAATTGCAGCATTATTCGCAGATAATATCTCCCGATCTACATTGGGAGGTTACCTTCAGTAAAACAAACTAAAATCCTTCTCACAGGCATTTTGTCGAAAACATAGCGCACCAAGTAGCAGTAACATTTAAATAGCAAAACAAGAACAAACCCAACTTCAAATGGAAAAAAGTATTAGTCTACTGGCCCTTAATCTGAGTATCTAACTTTGCCTCTGTAACTAATCCACAATATACATACACCCATATATACATATAAAAACTAGACAAAATTACAGCTTTGGGCAGCAAATAAGCACCTCATATTAGCAGAACAACTTAAATAGCAGAACAAGCGGAAACCCTACTTCAAACTGAAAAATGTACCAGCTAGCCTACTGGAATTTAATCTAACATTACCTCCATAACTAATCGAAAATATACATATAGATATATACAGAGAGAGAATAACTCCCGATCTATATTGGGAGGTTACCTTCAGTAAAACAATAAAAACCTTCACACAGGCATTTCGTCGAACACATAGCACACTAAATAGCCGCCAACATTTAAATAGCAAAACAGCTGAAACCCAATTTCAAATTGGGCAGTTTATTAGCCTACTGGCATTTAATCTAACACTAACCCCATAACTATTCCACAATATACATACAGACACATATACATAATATATATATATATAGAGAGAGAGAGAGAGAGAGAGATACCCCCGAGGGCGAGATTGGAGATGAGGAGAATCCGCCAAACGTATTTATAGCGCTGAACGAGCGATTGTTTCGGAGGTTGAGGGTGTGAAGATGGAGTTGTTGAGGATGATGATGATGATGATGATGATGATGATTATGAACCCTCCATTTTTGTTTTGATTTTCAAAATCACACTCACTTCTTTTGTCCCGGAGAAATTGAAATAAATAAATAAATAAATAAAGACCTATAGTATTGGATTAATAATATAATGTCATCTCGTATTTGTAGAGGCCCAATTTAATTTCACGTAACTCTGAATATTTGTAATGGGTTTAAAGGCCCAAAGAGGGTTAAGAGATTTAGAATTTTTTTAATATTTTGGACTCTGTTTATTGTGTAATTTATGTGAACTTTTAATATTCTAACAAATTGGACTTAGTTATTTCTTATAGGACCAAGATTTTATGAATACAAATATGTATGAATTTACTATATATTGCCATATGCATATTGACACGTAGAAAAGATAGCAATTATTTTGATTTTTCTATTGATCTATTTCTTACACGTTAGCATTCTCTTTCCTATATGTCAAAATACATACGGCAGTATGTGCTGCATATAAAATCTCAGCCCTTTCTTATATGATGCTTATGCTTGATATCTCTTCCAAGTCGGAAGATGATGGAAAGTACCAAGTAGTTAAGTGATACTGCCAGAAGTCATTGAAAGCCTTGGGAGGATTCGGGTTCGAGTGGCTTGAAGTTGGAGCTTAGACTAGAGTTTGCAAGAAGTCCCATTCGTACGGGCAGGATGTCACTTGACCGTTAGGGTTGTTCAGACAGGCCCGATACTATTCAAACATCACGTCTTTAGAGTGTTATTTTGAGGATAATGTTTCTTGTATTGTGCGAAATTCTTCTTATGAAAATATATTTTACGGTTTGTAGTAGTTTTGGATAGTCACAATGGCACAAAGTAGAAAGAGAGAATCGACAGTAGAGTTCATTAGTCGAATTGATCCTTGTTGGTATATGATGATTTCTTTGAATAGGTCTAAATTCTTGCTTTTGGTTTCATAGTTATTTAGTTCGAGAATTAATTTCTTGTATGTCATTTTAATTGATGTCGTTTGTTTATACGCGGTAGATTGTACCTATCTCTTTATTGCTAGTCAATTGTTGGCCACATCATGTAGATTTCATGGTTTTCATGTAAAATCTTGTTTTATTTATTTACCATGTGTATATTAGTTATCTTTGATTTTGTTTTTTCATGCTCCGTTGCCAACTAAAATAGCTTTGGTGTTTATTACGGAATCGTATCCTACCATAATGTCTTGATAGCATATAAGTTACTTTATTCATGTAATATTTCCTATTATATTGTTTGATATTCTTACCAATGCCATTATCATATAATGGTTATATAAACTTGTGTAATCATATTAACCATATATGAAAAATTATTATTGAACTTTTGTTTTATCTATTATTATGGTATCAAAGCCCGAAGGGACTTTAATTTTTTTTCTTTTCCCTACCAAATCCGGCCAACTTTATAGTTGAGCTACTACCAGTCACTTTGGCCTCAGGTCTCCTCATCAGAATCGAACCCATTGAAACTGCCCAACAAAAAATCCAACACTTTAACGTGTCATCATCTTATTTTATTTATTCTTCCGACCACCCTAAACTTTCTATTGTGGACTCCATTTTTGTTGGAGATAATTACACCATATGAAAACAAACCATCTACCGAGCTTTGATGACTAAAAACAAATAATATTTGGTCGATGGAACTATTACTTTTCCACGTGATGAAGATATACAAGATTGTGGCAACATTGTTCCATAATAGTTTTATGTTGGCTTATCAACAGTTTTGATAGGTTCCATGTTCATAATCTCCAAGGATGTGTGGCACATAAAGATCTTTGACTTGAACTTGAAACACGGTATAAGGCATACAAATACCGCCTTAAAATAACACTTGTTACTACATTGCAAGGCGAAAAATCCATCACCCAATATTACAACAAGATGAAAGGCTCGTGCGACGAATTTGAATCCATACAGACTATTCAAGACTTGAAAGCATAAAAAGCCGAAGAACAAATATTTGAATTCCTCAGTTGGTCATAGTCCCAGTCTACAATAGCCACAGGCCAGCCCATCATGGGCACCTACGAACCAGTGGGACACATACCCAAGTTGGGGCATACTAGCCCAGTCCGCCCATGCACAACCTATTCGACCCGATGCAACCAACATGCCCCATAATTAGTCTGCAATTCTATCTGACAAAATTAGTTGTAATATTACTAATGTTTTTGCAAATTGGATTATTGACAGTGGAACATCCGATCATATTATTTGTGACATAATTCTTTTTTCTTCTTATTATATTGTTAATTAACATTTACCTCTCCATGTGTATTTAGGTATAGCGCATCCAGTCACTTATATAGGTTCTATAAATATTAGTTCATCTCTCATTTTACATAATGTTTTATCATACTATCTCTCATCATACAGGATTGCTCATCGAGGATTGAGATTAGAGCAAGTGAAGTGAATAAAGAAATTTATGACATTTGTCATCCTTTGCCACAAGTCTTGGCCTCTCCTCAAGCAAGTAATTTTTTTCTTTGTACTGTACATTAGGTCATCCTTCAGATCGTTATTTACCTTCTTTTGTTGCTGGTACTTCCAATAAATTAGTATGCGATATTTGTCAAAAAGAAAAATATGTTCGTTTACCATTTCAATTAAATGCGTTTTAGCATGTTCTTTTGTGAATTTGGGGTGGTTATCATACCCCATCTATGTTTAGTGCTTGATATTTTCTTACTTTAGGGGATAAATTCACTCGATTCACTTGGGTTTTTTTAAATCTTAATAAATCTAAAACCTTAAGCAAAATTAAACTATTTTTTAATATGGTTCACACCCAATTTAACACTAAAGTAAGAATTTTTTGCACTGATAATGAGAATGAATTTATAGGTGGACCCACTCAAAATTTTTTTTAATCTCAATGGCGTATTATACGAATGCATACTTGTTGAAACACCACAAGTAAATAGACTTGTCATACGTAAGCATCATCACATCCTTAATGTTTCACGTTGTCTACATTGTCAAGCTTTCTTACCAATTGCATTTTGGGGTGAATGCATCCTAACTGTTGGTTTTTTAATTAATCGTACATCATCTCCAATATCGCAATTTGTCATACATTTTGACTATTTGTACAACAAATTCCCTAATTACATTTTTTTCAGTATTTTTTGTTATCTTTGCTATGCACAAACTATCAAACTAGGTCGTGATAAATTTGCACCTTGTGCTTCATAATGTATTTTTCTTGGCTACCCTTTACATACCGCAGGATATTAATTATCAATCTTGATAAAGAACAAATATTTTTTCCTGCGATGTGACTTTTTTTTAAAATAATTCACCTAATTTGTTGGAAGATGAGCAAGATCCCACTTTCCAGCTCTACCTAGCTGAACCCCTACATTTTTCCCAGACAACCACCCAACCACACACTCAACCTAAGCCTAAAGATTTTGCCTCGAACCAACCCCAACAACCCTCCACCCAACCACATCTGCCCAAGCCCACCAACTCTGCCTCGGCCCAACCCTAACCCATAGCCAACCCAGGCCAAACCGAGCACCATGTCAGCCCATCCCACCACCTTCTAAATCTCCCAACTAACTGAGCCCATCTCAACCACCAGTCTTGGCCTTTCATACCACCTTCTGCTGGTCCACTTCATACTTAAATCAACCCATCAACCACACTCAATCCAGGCCCCCATAACCCAAGCCTAACCGAAACTCCACAGCCCCAACCCAATCACACTAGCCCACCCACACCACCCTATCAACATCCAGCTCGCCACTCAACCCGACCAAAAAAACCTCCTACTTACCTATCGAATTATGCCCTATCTACGGCCCCATGTTCTAGCCATATGTTACCCATTCCAATCACTTCCTCAGGTACGATTTTTCCAATGTCAAATTTTGTTTCTTATAATCATTTTACTCATTCTCATTTAGCTTTTTTAACTTTCGTTACAAAAATAAATGATTCTATATCTTTTATACAAGCTCTTAAATTCTCTCACTAGCATTCTGCCATTTCAACTGAATTAAAAGCTTTAGAAGATAATAAAACTTAGGTTTTAACTAATTTACCCCTTGACAAAAAACGAATTGGTTGCAAATGGATTTTCAAAACTAAATTAAATTTGGATGGCTCTGTAGAACATTATAAAGCGTATTTGGTTGCTAAAGGCTATACGCAGGTTGAAGGCCTCGATTACACAGATACGTTTGCTCTGGTTGATAAACTTGTCACTGTTCGTTGCGTTCTCACTATTGCAATTGCACGTAATTAGCATCTCCACCAATTAGATGTCAACAATGCATTTCTCTATAGCGATCATTATGAAGATGTTTATATATTCTTACCACTGGGATATGCCAAACATAGGCAGTATCGTGTATGCAAATTGCAGAAATCCTTATATGGCCTTAAACAAGTTTCGCGTTAGTGGTATGTCAAACTATTTTCTAATCTAATCGTTGCTGGCTTTCATCAATCCCATTGTGATTACTCATTATTTACCTATACCAATGGCTCTTCCTTCACTGTGATTCTATTTATATCGGTGATTTGTTGATCACTAGTAATGATATATCTGCCATTAATTCTCTTAAATCCTTTTTGGCTAATAGATTTCTTTTGAAGGATTTAGGTCGGGTCAAATACTTCTTGGGTTTGGAAATTGCGCGCTCCAATAAAGGGATATTTCTTAATCAAAGAAAATACATCTTTGACATTATCTCTGATGCTGGCCAATCGGGTTGTCGCCTCGCCAAAATGCCAATGGAGCAACATGTGAAATTGACAGACACTCATGGTGATTCGATACCTGATCCTACACCTTATCACCGATTGGTGGGTCGTCTCATTTACTTGATGATTTCTAGACTTGATATCACCTTTGCAGTCAATTTGTTAAGCCAATTTATGCATGTTCCTAGAGTCCCGTACATGTATGCGGTCATCCGTATTCTACGTTATTTGAAGGGAACACCTTCTCATGGTATTCTTTTTCAAATTACTAATAATTTTTCCCTCACAGCTTATACAGATTCGAACTGGGCGTGTTGTCCAATGACTCGTCGGTCTACTACTGGTTTTCTTATAAAATTAGGGGCTTGTTCTATTTCCTGCAAGACGAAGAAACAGGAAGTCGTATCTCGTTCTTCTTCTAAAGCAGAATATCGTGCCATGGCTACCACCACTTGCGAACTTACATGGCTATGTTACATTCTTCGCGACCTTCGTGTCATTGCCCCTGTTACGCTAGCCATGTATTGTGATAATCTAGCTGCCTTACACATTGCTCGGGACCCTGTTTTTCATGAACGCTCAAAGCACATAGAGATTGACTATCATCTTGTTCGTGACAAGGTTCATGAAGGCCTATTGACTTTGCACAAGATTTCCACCACTAATCAATTGGCTGATATATTTATTAAGGCTTTTGGGGTACCTTTTTTTCAGTCCCTATTTACCAAGGTGGGCATTTCAGTCCCAATTTGAGAGGGAGTATTAACAAATCAAAATGATATCATATCTTCTTATTTATTCTTATTTGTTCTTGTCATATTTGAT
>MKEJ01077955.1:0-2500 GCA_001753735.1 Embelia ribes
CATGGCATGCTGTAGACATACAAAAGTTTAATTTTAGCTCATAAAATCACTATTCAATACTGTATTAATGTGCAACAGTGTTGCTACAGTATTGTTGAAAATTTTGGGGCCTTATAATGGTGAGGTAAGGGGAAGGGGAGGCGGAGAGGGAGAAAGGGAGAGAGTGAGGACAACGAAAATGCTTCTGCTACATGGCCTTAATATTTGATTTAACGCTTTCTGTAATAGAAAAGCTAACTTTGATCAATTTTGGTAGGTTGGCATACTAATTGGAAGTTTCCTTAGGTTGGTGTACTAATCAGATTTTCACTGAAAATTTCATGTAGTAAAAGGGTTTTTGCCATTTAATTTTTTATCTCATGATTATTGGACCATTGACATTAGAGCCTCACAACACATGCATTGTAGACCACTTACTAGCATAGACTCTTATTTTGGGGCAAGGTGTAATGCTCTTTAGCACAAAACATTATTTAATGAAATAAAACTATTTCCAAAATATTTGTTCGTGAATTTTCAAAGAATTTTAAAGCTAAAATTTGTTGAAAACTGAGAACAGATAGCCAGTCGACTGTGCCCTATTCTAGTAGTGCCTAGGAGATGTTTTGTACGCCACAAATAAACCCAAATACTCTAAATGACTGCTAGTTCTCAATGATAATTAAGAAATCACCAAGATATCGCACTATAAATACATAACATCCTCAATTCTTTTATCTTATTAAACTCCAAATAATTTATGTAACACAAACAAAGTAATAACATACAAAATGACTCCAATGTGTGAGAAAGTTTGGCATGATAACATGCTCCTACATAATCAAATCCATGTAATTTTCACGGGTGTGATTGACATTCCCCTTTGGTGCTGCTTGATGTATATGTGCAACATATAAAAAGCAGACGAGATTAGTGACTGTTAAACCAAATAACAAATCAAGACAGGGTGAGTTAGTTTTCTAATAAAAATACTTATTTAAAATATTTTCCCCTCAACTTTTTCTCTAAAAAATTTATGAAAATACTATCTAGCAATAATATGGAAATGTGGAAGATAAAAGTAAAGAGAGAAGAACATGATACACAAGATTTTTATACTGGTTAGATCAAAGATTAATGTGATCCCCTACGTCTAGTCTCCAAGACTCTCCTTGGGTTTGCTTATAACTTTAATCACCAAGGTTACATGATGATTAGTCTTTATGGTTGCTAACTGAATCGTCTCACCGAATAGATTGAGAAGGCTATTCAAACTTTTACAAGTAGCCTTGCAGGTGCAACTCAAACCATGGCAAGTAGGCTTGAGGATACTACTCAAATCGTAATAGGTAAGCTCGCAAGTGCTATTCAAACCGGTTTTACCTAAGAGTTTATAAACCAATCCTTTACAATATTAGTAGAGAACCTTACAAGATTAAGTTTGGATATGAAATATAATCTTTCAATCTAACAACTATTCTTATAAAAATACCACAAATGAATCGCTTGAGGATGTATAATCTTACGCTTGAGGATATATAATCTTACACCAAAAGTTATGGATATGGAGGTTGTTTTGATCAAAATTTTTAGTGAAAAACATTATGAGAATATATATTTGAAAGTGTTGATCTCTTTTCTTCTATTTCTTGATGTGTTTTTGTGAAATGGAGTCTTCTTTCAATAGGGCATGAGCCTTGAAAATTTGAAATTATGACAGCTGTGATTTGATTTCTTTTTAAGTTTCTGCAGATCTCAAATCTACGCACATGTCATTTTGAATTCGTTTCAACTAGCTGGACCTACATACCGTAATGTCCGAACTACAATTATCTTCTAGCCGGACTTATGTAAGGTCAAATATACCATTGGCTGGCCGGACTTAGATAATGTCCTAACCGAACCGAGGGGGGTCCCTGGCCTGGCCTTTGGCTGGTTTCAACACCATCATGAGCCGGTTCTAAGACTTCTTGAACATATCTTGATCATTTCTTGGCTATTCTTTGATCTTCAAATTTGGAATTGGTTCTTGGCATTTCTTGTCTCTTTACTGTCCAATCTTAGGATTCTTCTCATGGTCTTTATTGGCCCGTTGATTGTCAATCTTTATAAAACTTCTATCGTTCTCTTCAACTTATATTCCATCGTACACTTAGTTGAAATATTAGTATAACAGGGAGACTTAATTTTATTTTTATTTTTTATATTGATTTGTTATCATCAAAATACTTAAAATATATTTTTCATAAATCTTAGCTTCTCAACAAAATTGTTTTGGTCCCAAAATATGGAAAAGAAATAGGAAATTATTCCCGAGTCAAAGTCCACTGCGTACAATCAAAAAATTTTCTTTTGGCGCATCAACAATTATCATGCCGATGAAATTTCTTATAAACACGCAGGACACATTTTGTATTTATGTTTGGACATAAAATATCCATGCACTTGATGAACTCCATTTTTGCGCACAAAGGCCCCTGATTCTTGTGTCAATTTACGTCAAAGCTATGTCAGCCTGCGA